>PVIC010053760.1:0-11752 GCA_004025085.1 Thryonomys swinderianus
GCAGGCTGCACAGGCATTTCTGCTGGAATCTAATCTTTGTTTTAATGGCTCATTTATACGCCTATTCTCCTCAAGGTCATTTGATTGAATTTGGGATAATGTTCAGAAAACTTGAGTCTGTTTGTGAAACTCCTTTAGGAAGTTACCAAATAATCTGAAAGCTGTATTTATTGGACTAGCACTGATTCTTTTCCCCCCAGAGGTGTTCAAGTTATTGGCACAAAAATGATGAAAAACAAAACTGAAGCTGCCGACTCCTCGCCGCGAATGCATCCCGAGAGGCAGCTGCACAGAGCAGAGGCGGCTGATAGATCTGAGACGCTGACGCGCATGGCGGGAGAGCCCCGGGCCCGGGGCCCAGCCGAGTTCTCTGAGTCCAGCTGAGACGAGCCGCCGCAGAACCGCGGGGAGGCGGGGTTTAGGTCAATAAACGCATCGAGAGCCAGATGATTTTCAGAAGAAAATTCTGTGCTGGGCGGATGGGGGCCCCGGCCGCCTCCAGAAGGTGGTCGTGGCCATGTGATCAGTACATCGTGCGGGCGCAGAGGTGTGAGCTGTGCAAGGGGGGCTCCAGCGGCCTGAAAAAGTCCTGTAAAGAACTCGGTGGGATTCCAGTCTGTCTGATGCGGCAGGAGCGTGTTCTTTCCCCTGCCCTGCGCTTAACCCAGGCTTCCCTTCCCTTTTGGAACCTCTGGATACAACACTCAGGCCACAGGAAGAGAAGTACGCGAGTGGAGGTTACAGTGGGGGAGGCTATCATGTCCAACCTGCTAAGCACTGGGGACCGCCCATTCAACGTGGTAGCACAGCAATGTGTTGCGATGAAAGCCAAGAGCGTGCGTGCAGGAAGTGAGAAAGTGAAAAAAATTAAATCGACGCTTTTAATAAGTTGGCTTGGTGAGAGGTGGAGAAAAAACGGATGGTAGAGGTCAGCAGCGGACTTGGGTGTTTGCATGAAATCAGCTGCGCACTGTTTAAAGTGTCCTGTCTGCTGATGGCCTGTAGCATCACCTGGCCTCGGTCATCCAAGCCACGCCTGGTCTTTGGTCTTCAGCCTTCCAACCTTAGCTGGACAACAGTGAGTAGCAGGTGCTTTTAAATTGGATCAAGCTGGCAAATAGAGGCGGATGGTTAGGCAGCTGTCTTGAAAAGCTGATTAAAATAGATAGACCAGCCACGTGTGCATTTTAAGTTTGCTTTAGTCAGCGTTGCTGTAAAGTTGGCTCATTAGCCTAATGGCCTTGGTTCTCTGTAAGGCGATTCCCACACTCAGTGCGCTGTGAAAAACAGGTGGAGAAGCAATTAAAGGAAAGATAGCTTGTTTGAAAAGGCTTGTTAGTTCTCATCCCAGCCTCTGCTGTCTTGACTTTCTTCTCAGGGTCTCAGGCTAACTTGCCCTTTACCCTGGACTCCTGTTTTTTTTTTGTTTTTTTTTTTTTTGAGACAGGGTCTCGCGTTGTAGTTCAGGCTAGCCCTGAGCTCACTATGGAGCCCAGGCAAGCTGCTGCGAACTCAGTAATCCTCCTGTCTCTGCCTCCCGAGTGCTGGGATGACAGGCGTGAGCCACCACATCCGGCCTTGTGGTATGCAGTGTTGATTGTTGGTGGGCGTGTCTCCACGCCCAGTATTCTATGTGGTTAATGGGGATCGAACTCAGGACCTTGTGCTTAACAGGTGCCGGAACCACTGAGCTAACCCTCTAGCCCTGGACTCCTGTTTTGACACAGACTCAGATATTCTCACTCCCAGGGGTGCCCAGTGGTAAGTCATCTTCTCCGCTGTCGTCTCTTTCTGCCCAGCATTCCTGTTGAGCCCTTAGGGTAAATTCTAGGTGTGGCTTCTGACCCGTGTGGTAGTGTACATGAGTAGTTCCGGCTAATCGGGAGACTGAGGCTGGAGGATCGCTTCAGTCCTGGAGTTCAGGGCAAGCCTGGGTGATCCAGCAAGACCTCATCTCAAAGGAGTTACTCTCGTGGCTGGGGATGTAGCTGAGCAGCGGGCAAGGCCCGGAGTTCCATTCCTGCCCCCCCCCAAAATCTCAAGAAAACAAGCATAGAAAACGCTTATTATGAGATATGTTAGGGATCTCTAGAACACTGTGCTATGATCCCTGAAATCCAGGGCTCTAGCACCCTGAAAAGAGCCCTGTAATAATTCGGTGGGAGTCGAGTCTGTTTGACGTACCAAGAGCATGTTCTTTCCCCGCCCTGTGCTTAGCCCAGGGCAGGGTGCGTCTGAGGACGCGTCGACCAGCTGGCCAGACCTTCCCAACAGCCCTCAGGGCCAGCTCCGGGGCGCTCTGCAGGGCCGGGCCGGGGCGCGCGGTTTCCTGTGGGCCTTGCTGCTGCGCCTGTCGGCCTTCCTCGGGCTTGGCTCAGGCCTAGCTCTGGGAGCGAGTCTCCTCCGGGTCTGTAAACCGCTCCTCTCTCCTGTCCAGAGTCGGCTGGAAAGGGGAGGTTTACTGGCGTCTCAGTTGCTGAGTTCCTACCACCGCAGGGACGTCAGACCGATGCGTTACCTGGCTGCACAATACAGGGGACCCTTAACTTAAGAACTCTGTTTCCGAAGATTGGTTGTTACTTAAGTTGGTTGTAGTGGATAGAGCTGAGTTCTGGATGTTTAGCTGGATACATTCTCTAGATAACAAGAGGCAGATGAATTTTTAACTTAATTAACCCAAGTTGTTCGTATGTCAGGCCGGTCCTAACTTTAGGGTCCACTGTACACTGAAATCAGTGTGTCCAAGAGATACCTGCACACATACATGCATACACACACAGACACACACAGTGCAGGTATATGAGGTGATGAATTTGTTAATGGTCGTAATTTAGTCATTCCATTTATAAACACCTATTAAAGCATCACACTGTGTCTCCTAAATGTAATTACTATTTCTCAATTAAAAATAAAATCTAAAAAAGAAACAGGGAAGATTTTATAACTAACACACATTGTTCACAGAGAAAGAACACTTTGGAACTGGCTGATTCTCCCACCCCCACCACACGGCTCAGGTCCTCGTGTGCAAGGGGAAGACATGTCACCCTCTCTGGTTTTCCCAGCTGGGGCAGCAGCGAGCAGGTGCTCCTGGCATGACCCTCTCAAGCTGTGCAGAGACTCCTGCCAGGCAATCCACAGCAGGGCCAGTTCTGCCACCAAGAAATGTGCTGTAGGCAGAGATTAAATCATGAATGTTCTTTCCCACACACACACTCCCTCCGCCCCAGACGCCAGCGTCTCCCAACAGCCGGGAGCCCACACTGGAGTACTCCATGCAGCGTCGCTTTCAACCCACAATACCAGCAGGAACAGGATCCTGGGCCCGGCATCCTGTTCAGAGGAGGGAGCTGGCTCTGTGCTCAGTCAGGGATTCTGGTACAAACGCAAGGGACAGAACTCAGTGGAATCCCCCTGAGGGACAGTGGACCGACCTGGGAGCCAGCGGACTCGGGAGAACAGCTCAGTGTTAGAAAAAAGCTCGGGGTTGGACAGGAAAAGAAAATAGAAGAAAGGAAGGAAAAAGAAAAAAGAGTTGGGACAACCGGAAGTGAACAGCTAAGAATAAACTAGTCAGTAGAGACGGGTGGGAGAGCATTTGCCTCACATTGTAAGGCCTTGTGTTTATCCCGTTGCCAAAAAGAAAATTATAAACACAGTGTTTAGAAGCAAGATACATAAGGAAAATAGAATATAATTCTTCCCAATGATTTAGGTGAATAAGTGCATTTTTTCCTTCAGTTGCAGAATTTTGAAGAAAGTCCCTCTCACCTGGTACACACACACACACACACACACACACACACACACACACACACACACACACACACTTGGACAGAGAACACTGAAGGCTGAAGATTGGGCATGATGAGTGAGACTGGTATTAGAGGAAGCAAAAACAACAATGCCATCACAGGAAAAGCTCCCACAAATGGAGTGAAAGGTGAGACGGTTGGGACTTCACCCCAAAATGGCCAAAGGAAAAATCCTGTCCCAGTGATGATTTTCACACTGAGGCTGTAACAGAATCCAAGGCAGGGAGAGAGTAGAGTTAGTGGGAAAAGATGGGAGAGGAGAGGAAAGGGAAGTTGTGAACTGTGACTATTACGTACCTCAGGATATAATGGCATGTGAAGCATATCAGACACACAAGCTTAAATATCACATGGTATCTTTTATGGGAAACTTGAAGTATAAATGAAGTGCAAACCTCAAGATATATAATAGGCAGTAGGGAGATGTTTTGAAGGTGGGAAGAGGACCAATAAATATACGCAGGGTTAAGGTACAGGAGGGAAGGAAATGTAAAAAGTATTAAGATGTGTTATGGATGTACATTGGCTTCCCGCAATGAACGTAGTCACTATGCACTGCGAACATATACAAATTCAAGTTAAAATTTAAAAATTAAACCTGAGAGGAGGAGCAAGTTCCACCAGTTGTGACAACTCCAAGTTCTCCATTCACTGTAAAATCTGTGAGAAGGAGAATGCCATTCCTTGGAGAAAACAAATGACTGTTCATAAAATAGACTAATTGTTCTAATTGTTCCCTTTGTTCTTGGGGCCAAGATTCTTGCCAGAGGGGAACTGAAAAAGGCTCCCTTCGTTAACGCAGACCTAGAAACAGCAGATTCAGTAGTCCAGCAGGAGGAGCGATGGCAATACTCAGAGTGTAGCCTTGAAATGTTATTTCCCATTAAAAAGCAACCAGAGTAGATCAGAAAGCGCTGGCTTCAGATCTGAAGCAGGAAATGTGCAAGATCTTCCCAGAACACCTTGACATAGCAAACAGCAAGAAAGAAATGAAAGACCAATTATTATGTCCTAAAAAAAAGCCTCGGGATCTAACAGGAAAGGACTCACATTGGCCAAAGTCAGAGCAATTTGACCTTCAGCAGATCACCTCCTGACATGCTCATCAATATGTTTAAATTCATTAGTTTATGATATTTTTAAAGAACAGTTGATTATATTTAGAAGATTATAGGGAACTGTCATATTTTTAAAATTTATAAAGAAGTGAATCAAGAACCTAGTCTTTCCTCTATTAGCCAAAGACCAGGGGAAGAAATATATCTCTTTCAAAAAGGTTTCCGACTAATGTGTAAAAGTGAAGTGATAGAATAGAATACCTCCACTGTGCAAGCCTCGGAGATGTATTAAATCTAGACACTGAGAATCAATTAACACAATAAGATAAAAAACAAAACAAACACAACATGTCCTCCAGGGATAAAACATTCCACCACCTGCTATTTTGCCAAAGGAAATCAAATCGAGGTGTGAATTTCCAGGAAACACAGAAGACAGAAGAACATGCTAAACTCTACCAGTAGTGTGCAGTCAGCAAAATCCAGGTTACAGAGAAAGTTTACACGAAAATGGCTCCAGTTCTTCCACCATCAAGTTATAATCAACACAAAGTAGAGGATATGAAGCCTCTGTAGGTGAGAAACACTTAAGTGATATACCAAAATTATTCACATAGACCAGAAAATACCATTGTGCACATGGTTGATACAAGGATATGCACATGGGTGATACAACCATCAAGAAGGTCCAGGAAATGGTTACCCTAAAAGATAGATAAGAAGTAGGGAGATGGATCTTTCTCAAAGGAGAAAGGAATCAAGAGATGGAGGGCAGAGGAGTGGAGGGAAAAGAGATGAAAACGAATCACAGTGCGTTACGTGTATACACCATCTCTGTGCAAGAAATGTGAACATATACTGTGAACAGGCAAATAGAGACAGGATAAATAATTGAGGGGGGATATGACTTCCTTGGCGGGAGACTTATTTTCCGTTCCTTATTCTGAGTGATATTTACCAGGCTATTAAATCTATAATAATTACCACACTGATACACTTATTTTCTTTGATTTTCTTTCTGTATCTGTTTTTATTTTACAGTGGAGAGTTCAAAACATGAGAAGGAGTGTTTATCAAAAATGAATGCTCAGGACCTGGAGATTTAGTTCAGTGGTTCTGGCACCTGCCTAGCAAGTGCAAGGTCCTGAGTTTGATACCCAGTAACTACATACAGCAGTACGGAGTGTGGTGACTCACGCCCACCAGCAATCAGTATCATATACCACAAACGCCAGGTGTGGTGGCTCACACCTGTTATCCCAACACTCGGGAGGCAGAGGCAGGAGGATTGCTGTGTTCAAGGCTTGCCTGGGCTACATAGTGAACTCAGGGCCAGCCTGAACTACAAACAAGACCCTGTCTGGAAAAAAAAAAAGTGCTCATAATGTCAGTCAACCTGGCAATAGGGCAGACATTTTTTACCTTACTGAGACACTTCTGGTAGAGTGTAACAGATACAAAACTCGATTTTCCTGGTGGAGGCAGGATTAGTTCCATGACTCCTCACAGATAAATTTAAGGCCACTCAAGTCCTTTATTAACATGGTGTAGTGTTTTCATATTAGCCTACTCCATCTGCCTGTATAGTTTAAAGCATCTTTAGATTACTTGAAGTACTTGAGACAGTGTCAGCGTGAGATTATATAGTTATCACACTGCATTGTTTGGCAAATAATAACAGGGAAAATGTTTGTATATGTTCAGTGCTGAGAATAATTTTTTTTCTGAATATTGGTAGAATCCACAGATGTAGAATATCTCAATACAGAGGACCATCTGTAGATTGAAATAGGGTGAAAAATGAGTGGGAGAGAAGGAAATGGAAACAGAAAATGTAGACTCTTTTAAGAAAGCTAGCTGTAAAATAGAAATAAGAGCTACAGCAATAGGTAAAGTGCTACATCTAGGAAGGTGAGAAAAGTGTGGTTCAATGCGATGGCAGCCAGCACAGACACATGTTAAAGGCACAGGTGAGACACTCTCAATAAGCAATTCTTGAGCAATTTGATTGTCAAAAGATAATAACTGATTATAGACCTAGACAATTAATGTCAAAAAATAAAACCCATGAATCCAAGGTGATGTGACTCATTGAATAAACAGAAGCAGAAAAGGAAAAGTCATCCTTTTAGTAAAATACAACTAGTAAGTATAAAAGGAATAGAGTTAGAAAACAGTCCACGGATGCTCACATTTGGGTGTGGGAGATTAATAAAGAAATTTTTTTAAATTTAAACTTCATTAATCCAGTTCATTATGATTTACCATGAATGCATACAACATGCATCCATCATACCCAACCACAAATTTTCGCCTTTTCTCTATCTTCCTGACCCTTCTCAATCCCTAGAAATCAGTGTTATATTTTCAGGTCAACTTCCTTTGGTTTTCACACATGAAAGAGAACATACGACACCTATCTTTCTTTCTGCCTATTTTCTTTAGCATAGTGCCTTTAAGTTTCACCCATTTTGCTGTAAATGTCAGACAGAATCCCGTTCTTCCTGGCTGAATAATGCCCCATTGTGTATATAAACTCTATTGTCTTTATCCGTTCATCTCTTCATGGGCACCTGGCTATATCTTAGCAATCATGGAGCTCCTCAGTGAACACAGGCATGAAGGCAACTCTTTGGTGTGCTGCTGTCATTCTTTTGGATGTATACTCAGGATCATGTATAGTTCTATTTGTAATTCTTAGAAGAACCTCCATATACGACCATCCTAATTGACATTCCCATTAACAACGTATAAGAGCTCCTTTTTCTTCAGGCCTTAGCTGGCATTTGTTATTTTGTTGTTTTGGTCATTGTTCGGCCTAGAGTGAAATGGTGTCTGGTTGTTTGGATTTCTCTACAGTTGACGATACTGAGCATTTTTTTATATACAGTATTTAATGCTAACTTGCACTTCTACTTTTGAAAAGTATCTTTGAGATCATATGCCCATTTTAACTGAATTAGTTGCTTTTTTATTGTGATGTTCTTCAGTCTTTATTTATTTTGGATACCGCCCCCCATGAACCCACTCTGTGGTTTGTCTCTTTGTTGAGTGTTTCCTCTACTGTGCAGAAGTTTTTATTTTGATGCAAACAGATCTGTCAATGCTTGCTTTGGGGAACCTATCTGTAAAGTCTCAACCTGTACCAAGTTCCTGAAGTGTTTTCCTTTTGTATATATTTTTTTCTGGTAGTTTCAGTGTTTTGGGTCTTTACATTGTGAGAGATACCGTTCAAGTTTCAGTCCTCTACATATAGTTGTCCAGTTTGCTCAGCACCATTATTGAAGAGGCTGTTCTTTCTCTGGAGTATTTTGTTGGCACTTCTGTCCAGAATTAGTTGGCTGTACATATTTGAGTTTATACATGGAGCATCTATTTTGTTCCATTAGAATATGTGTATCTATTTTTTGTGAATACCACGGTGTTCTGGTTGCTACATCTCTGTAGCATGTCTTGAAATCAGGTATTATGATGCCTTCAGCGTCGCTCTTTTGGCTCAGGTGTTGGAGACTAGAGGAGAATTGAGGCCTAATTGACCTCCTCTGAGAGAATTGAGGAGAAAGGCAGCACGCGGAGGTGATTGCATGCTGCACATTTTCAGGACAACCCAAGACAGCTGAGGGCCAGTTGTTTACCGGGGCATGCACGAGTGGCTGTTGGAAAGCAGATGAATCTTGTGTTACTTTGATTGCTCGTGTCTGTGTATGGGTGAATAACACTGATTATAATAAACATAATTTATTTCACTGCCAATTTTATTGTTGATGTATAGAAAAGCTTACTAAAACTTATATGTTTTTGGAGGTGAAAACTAATTGTTATAAACGTCCAACTTATTCTTTTGCTGCATCCTATAGGTTTTGGTATGTTATTTTTCTATTTTCACTTAAAGTTTTTAAAATTTTTTCTTCTAACTTTGACGGTTTAGTGTTTATTCAAAAGTACACTGTTCAGTCACCGTTTACTTGAATAATTTCTGAAATTTCTTTTGTTGTGACCCTAGTTTCATTCCATTTTTGTCAGAAAAGATGTGGGATGTAATTTCAGTTTTTTTAAATATGCTAAGACTTGTTTGTAGTTTCATATGTGGTCTATTTTAGAGAAATATGAAAAGGGCTGTATTTGGCAACCATTGGGTGCAATGTTCTGTAAAAACCTATTAAGAATGTTTGATCTATGATATAGTTTCATTGTGACATTTCTTTGCCATTTTTTCTGGATAATCTGTCCATATATCATATGGGTTCTTGAAATCCTCCATTATTAGTACAGTGACTCCTATCTCTCCCTTGCAGTCTGTTTTCTCATAAAATCAGATGCTCCAACATTAGGTTATATTGATTTATAATCATTGTATCTCTGTTGAATTGATCCCTTGATCATTATATACTGAAGTGCTTTATCGCTTCTCACAGTTTTTATCTTAAAGTCTATTTTTTTTAACCTATAAGAGTAATTACTTCTGCTCTCTTCAGGTTTCCATTTGCTTGGAATATTATTTTCTGTCCTTTCAATTGTAGCCTCGATGTATCTTTAACAGTGAAGTGTCTTGTGGACAACATATTGTTAGATATTGTTTTTTGTGTTCATTTTTATTTGGTCAGTTTGTATCTTTACATAGGAAAATTTATCCCATTTGTATTTAAAGTTAATATTAAAAGCTAAGGACTCATTCTTATCATTTTGTTGATTTTCTTCCAGTTTGTTTTTCTCAGATTCTGTGTTCTCCCACTCCTCTTGTTCATCTTTCTAGTTTGATCGTCTACTGTACTGGTGATGTTTGATTCTCTTCTATTTCTCTTATGTGTAGTCATTTTTACAGAGGGATTTATACTTACTATAATGAGAGTTCTCTATTTCACTTTTGAATATGTCTCATTTAATCATCTTTTATAACTGATCTGTTGGTAATTCCCTCTGTTTTTATTTCTCTTAGAAGGTCTTTATTTCCTTTACTATCTGAAATTCCTGGTTCCATTCTTTCATGGCCTACTGGGCTTCTGCTGAGAAAGCTATTGTTAGTCTTATGGAGTTTCCCTTAAATAGAATTAGGTGCCTTTTTTCTTGGAGATTTAAAAATTCTTTCTTTGTGGTAGTTTTACTATACAGGAGCATGGTGGTGATCTTATCTGATCATATGTACATGGCATTTGCTAAGATTTTTTGAACATGGATATCCATGTCTTCCCCAATATCAGGGGCATGGTTTGCTAACATTCCCCTTAATAGTTTTTCTGTGGTCTTAACCTTTATCTCCTCACCTGAAGATACTCCACATATGCTGCTGTATATTTGTGTAACAGTGGTCCAAGTACACTGAATGTTCACTTTATTCACTCTTTCTTTTCTTTTTGTCTGAATGAGATATTTTCAAAGACCTGACTTCAAGTTCAGGTATGTTTTTCTTCCACTTCATTTAGTCTGTTACTGAGGCTTTCACACAAACTTTTATTTAACTTATTAAGCTCTGCATTTCTAAGATTTATCCTTGGTTCTTTTTTTAAGAATTTCTTCCTCTTTGTTTAATTCCTCATACCTATCCTGCATTGTCTTTGTAATTTGTTTAGCTATATTTCTGTATTCTCTTTTACCCCATTGGGCTTTTAAATAATCGGTCATTTGAATTATTCAGGTACTCTATCCATTTTTATTTCTTTGGAATCTGTTACTAAAGAATTATGATCTTAAGGAGATATCAAATTACCTTGATTTTTTGTATGTCATATTCCTTCATTAAGATTTGCATATCTTTTGAATCAGATATCTCTACCATTCCTATAGGATATCCTTTATGGAAAGTGGCTTTCTCCTGAAAATATATCTTAGAGCATCAGTTCACAACGCAGTGTTGGCTTTGACTGTATCTAGGTGCCACTGTGTAGCTCTTTGGGGTTAGTTTGTGAGTTTGGCCACAGTATATACTGTCTCAAAAGTTGTAGAGACGCGCTGCCTACATGAACCACACAAGAGTGGAAACGTTACAGCAGTCCAGGCAAGTCTGGTATAGACAGCAGAGTGTGTGGTTGTCTCACTGTGTGGTTTCACCTAAAAGAGAAGCAGTGTCCCTCTTGGGTAACAAGCTCCTGATGATTTATTCACATTTTCTCTGTTGCTGCCTAAGGCTATTGGCAAAGAAGGTACCAGTACCACTGAGGGGCCTAAAGCATTTGTCCTCTGACCGGACAGTAATGAAGGTCAAGTGCTACCTGCAGTATTAGGCACTGCCATGCATCCCTCTGCAGCACTCATGCTCAGCCCAGGCAGCAGTGCCCATAGGAGGTAAAGGTGGCCATGGTGGGTCCTGGGCAGAGGAATGAGCGATGAGCAAGCACTGCAGTGTTCATCTTTGGTTTTGAAGACATTTCCTGGTATGTAAGTCCTACCAGGACAGAAGAATCTAGGAATCCTAGAGTTTGTGACAATTCATAGGTTTCCAATGAGCTTACTCAGAAAGTTAGGCAAATGATATCAACTCCTAAGTGAATGTGACCTTTCCTAGTTGAGCCATAAATTCCCCAAATTGTTGCAGGTGCCAGACTGTAGGGAGAAAGATATACATGAATCATGATGTACAGTGATCATGGAAGATGAAAAAGGAGATAACAAATCACAGGAAACTGCACTATGGTAGACTAGAACATGTAAAATTTATATTGAATATAAGGCTAAAAATATGGGGATTCAAACATACCTATTAAAAGTGTGATGATTCTCACAGAAAAGAAAGAAGAAAAACTACCATAAAGCTTTCTGCTTGTTAAATATTCAGTTCTGGTTAAGTGTAAATGTTTGTATATGTTTATGACTCTTTGTAGTTCTGTTTATTTTGTGGGCTTTGATAATTTTCTTATTTAACTACAATAATGTTCCACATCCCAC
>PVIC010053761.1:0-11742 GCA_004025085.1 Thryonomys swinderianus
AAAAAAAAAAAAAAAAAAAAAAAAAAAAAGGAAAAAAGAAGAAGTAGTTTTACATTAACTACTCCAAGCTTGGAAGGATGGTGGTCTTTTCTGGAGAAGATAATCAATTGCTCAGGATTTCTTTTTAACATTGATGAACATATTTTGAAATTAGATGGCAGTGAGATTTACATAACATTGGGAAGATGCTAAAAAGCCCTGAATGTAGGGCTTCAAAATAATAAACTTTATGTTGTATGAATTAAATTTTAATTAATAATGGCAAAAAATATAGGATATCTTGTAGGTCTCCAGTGCAGGTCTAAGTGTTTTATGTGGTCTAACTCTTTTCATCATAACGATTCTATTGCTATATTTCTCCTCTTTTCCCTTGTAGGGAAATTTATACACAAAAAAGCACAGATAAATTAAGAAACTTGCTTTTAACACAATCTATGAGTAGCTGAGTAATAACTTGAGGTTGGGAAAAATGACTTTCCAGTCCACTCTCTTAATAATTATGGAAGAATTCTGTAGGAAGGTACATCGTGGGTACTTGATGGTATTCTATTCTCTCCCAGCAAGATCCCAATGAGGTAATGGTTATCATACCCATTAAAGAGATAAGGAAAGTGAGACTGAATACTGGTGACTTGGCCTGGGCTTGCAACCTTCACTGCGATGGAGCTATTGGTAGACAATGAGACTAGGTAGGTCAAATGGTTGGTGTATGGCGATTGTAGGGCAGGTTTTACCCTGAAAATATGAATCGCTATGTTTTCTTGCATTTTAAATCTTACTGTGTTTATGTTCCTATCAATTTATTAAATGCTAGCAGATCAATTCCCCTGTCAGTTCCTCTAGTACAACAGAGGGTAATATCTTCAAATGAAAGTAGTTTGTAGGCTGCTGATAAGGAGGCTGAACACAGGAAGTTGTTTTACATTAAACTATTCAGTTTTATCTAAATTTGGAAGGATGGTAGCAACAGGATCTTCTTAAATGAGTCAATCAATCACTCCAATGCAATGCGTCAAAAGGTCCTTTTTTTTTTTAGGACAGTTTCTATTCTAACTCAGTTCAACAGCACAGTATATGCACTTAAGTCTGTTAACTGAGAAAACCAAAACCAAAAGGTGTTTATCTGAAAGGACTGAGATGTACAATAGGTTTTAAGTTTCTTTGGGAAAAGACTACCCAGTAAACTGAGGCAAGTAAATAGGTAGAAGTTCATTTTAAAAGACAAAGAAAATCAAAAGGAGAAAAATTTAAATTACTCCTATCACTAAGAAGCTGAAGAGCTTAGATGTTATTGTTGGCCTTCAGTGGAGAAGTAGAGAAAACATCACCACAGAAACCGGGGGTATCTCTGCTAGCTTCTTCCCGTCTACCTGAGTTAGAGTAGGATATATGCTAGTCAGTGCTCAATAGAGAAACGGATTCAACACAAGATATGCAAATATATAAGAGTTTACAAGATTATCTTACAATGGCCACCTGTAGAGTCAGGTGGAAAAGAGTCCAAAAGGGGTGTTTGGATGCTGGAGATCTGAAGGTGGGGGATGGGTCTTTTGTTTTCAGTAAATCCCCTCAGTGCCACCCAGAACAATGGTAATCCAATTTGGTTGGACATTTCTTACTCAAATTGATATAGTCAGTTAACTGTCACAGTGAGTTTTCAGATTTCTACTTCCAGTTTTTATAGAATGCAGTAACAATGTAAGTTTCTCAGGGTTCTTGGGGGGATATGGAGTATGACCTATCAACGTGCCCTAGGTGAAGGACATATTCTCTTCCCTTATCTTGCTTGTGTTTCACTCTGGGAAGCTTGCACTCGTTTCCTTGGCTGTGTCCCATCTTAGACCCCACTCATTTCGATCTTCTTGATGTCTGATGTTCCTTTTACTGGGCCTCCAAGATCTCCTCAGATATCTCTCTTACCAGGAACAAATTAGCTGTCTGTTGGAAATGTACTCACTTTCTTCTCAGTTACTTAAATCTTCATTTTGAAAAAGGATTTCAGTACCCATTACCATGCAGACATGGTCTTAAATACAGGCTTTATTACTATTCAGGATAACTAATTAGGAGATGACTGTCATTAAGCAGAGAGTTTGTTATTCACATTTCTTGAAAAGAGGATGCCTTTCATGTCACCTAGGCCACCCTGGACAGCACCAGGTCACTGGAGAAGCAAAGAGGGAAAGTGAGGGAGTCTTCTGGTCTGCAGGGAGGATGGAGTGAGCAGAGTAAGATGGTTTAGGACTGGTGAGTACAAATAGCTTCAGTAGGCTCTGGGTTTTAGGATCTGCCTCTGGCTGATTGATAGTTGGCCTAGAGCACTTAAGGCAGAGGAGAGGTGCCTGGAGGTGATCAGTTTGTATAAGAGAGACACACTCTGAATGCTCCCAGGTCAGCTGGTCATTATGTCTAAGAAATGACCTAGGAGGGCAAGTCTGCCCAGGGTTAGGGAGTTATTAAGTACGGCAAGTCATAGCATCAAATACAGAACATAGAAAATGTGACCATATCCTAAACCAATGTTACTTAGTTTGGTTTTCCTCCATTGACAGTACTGAGACTACAATAGGTAAGAATTCATACAAAAGTCCTTTCCTGAGACCTCTCACATTCTGGAATTAGTGCAATTAGTAATAAAGTAAAAAGAAAATGTGTAGCATGTTAAAGGACAATGAGTGCTATGGAGCACGTGAGCGCAGGGAATGTTGGTGGTTGGGACTACAACTTTGACAAGATTTTTAAGGGAGGTTCATGTAAGAGAGACATTCCTGTTAAGGGCTAGAACAGGAAGGATTGTGGCTGGAATGTCTCAGTACTACTGAAAAGAACCTAGTTTTGGCTAAAGACAAGTGAGGTGGAAAACCAAAAGGGATGGAATTAGAGAATCAACATGGGCCAACCCAGAAGGGCATCATAGGGCAGAGTGAAGCCCTTGGCCTTTAGTGGAGTGAAATTAGCAACTGAGACAGACTTGCATTAGGGAGGAGCACAGCTTGACCCCAAAGCAACTGAATTACTTGAGTTGCTATACTATAGACCAATGGTGGCAAACCTATGGCATACATGCTGTGGCAGGCTATTTGTATCACTGAGAGCTAAAAAGGTCACCATCACTGCTATAGACAGTCTTAGTTGAAAATAAAAGCAAATTATTCTCAGGAAATAATTATGATAATCTAAATATGACCTGGGATAACCCAAGAACAAGTTGGTAGGCTCCTAGACCAGAGGGTGGTGATGAGGTGTGGGTGCTGGTTAGATATTTGGAGGTATGGATGACAGGATTTGCTGTCAGATTACATGAGAAATTATTGCAGGACAAAGGACTCCAAGGGGTTTTATTGGAACAACAAAGGAGGGATTTGTTATTAATAGAATCAGAGAAGATCATGGGACAGCCACTTGAAGATGCATTGGGGGCAGTGGGAGAGAAGAAGCTTTAGATAAATTGAATTAGAAATGTCTATTAGATATACAAATACAAGTGCCAAGAATGTAGTTTGCTACGTGCATTTGGGGTACACAAATGAACTCTAGACTGAAAGTTTGAATTTCAGATTCATTTGTATATAGGCTATATTTGAAGTCTGGAGAAATGATGAAACAATAAAAAAAGGTGAACTTAGGAAAAGTAAAATAATATTGTGAACATCCTTCAGGCACAATGCTCAGCCCTGACCAGTAAATACACCTATTGCCAATTTTTTTGAGCTTTGTTGTCCCATTCATGCTACTTGGCTTCTTCCACATCATCATCATCATCAACAACATGGTTGTTGTCCTCTGTGTACTCCTTTGTGGTCCCTTCTCTGTCTCCCCTGAATTTAATAGGACTTTTTGTATTCTGTTTTCTGTACCCTATACAAAGCAACTAAAATAATGTTGGCATTCGATACTCAATAAATATTTGTTAATAAAATAAAAAAAATGGTGATTTTACTCATTTCCTTCTTAAAGGGCTTTTGACCTTAAAATTTGACTTCTAAAGGTCAGCATATCAGGAAAAACTAAAACATATAACTTTCATATTAGTTGACAGTCCACTTCTTTAATGACAGCGAGATCTTGAAAGGAATGGAATGAAAGACATGCTTCTGGTCAGATGAAAGAAATGGAGGAAAACAACATTATTCAGGGAGAAAGAACATGTTGAAGAAAACCTGGTTCTTGGACTGTGTGGATCTCTTTGGGAATAATAAAAGGTGTGAAAAGGGCAACCTGTGTTTTATTATTAGGACCAATTCTTGGGATAGCTTTGATAATAACTTCATCATTGATTTAGTTGACTATGAACTTGGGCATAACATCAATTATTGTAAATGAACAAATGTTTCTTTTGCATTAGGTAGGGTGTAAAAACTATACTAGGAATTTCAAAACCAAAACTTAATAAGATGACCAATGTTTAGTTGGATCTGGTTAGTTAACTAATGAAGAATTGATGTGGACAGGAAAATCACAAGACAAGGGGCTAAGCTGATATAGTACAAAGCAGAGCTGATATGCTTCACAGTGAGACATGGAGGTGGAGGGGAGTGACTTTTTTGGGCACAAACTCTTTCTAGGCATTTCCTTTTTGTTTTTATCTTTGTTTTTTGGTCATGCAACTCCTGACAACCCCTAATCTCCTCTTCCCAGAGACCTAGAAGAGCCACAGAGAAACACATGAGGTTCAAATGCCAAAGCTCTGTAAAGCCACTCTCTCAAAAACATTTACTGAATGCTAATTAGGTCAAACACTGGCCATTGGAAATATTAGGTTGAATAATCCATTTAAGTGCTCTTAAAGCACTTATGATGTAGGGCAGTGATTTTCAGACTTTAAGATGCATAGGAATCATCTGGAAAGTTTGTCAAAGCATGGAGCATTCATTTCTATGCTGAGGGTGGATTCACTAGGCCTGGGGTAGGCCTCAATCCTTTTTTGTTTCAGTAAAATCTCCAGTGAGGAGATGATGCAATTTTGAAAACCACTGGTTTGTAGGAGAAACAGCGAGATGAATAGATCAGTGATTGTGTATCAGTGTGATGAGCAAATGAAGGAGGAGACAAAGCTTGTGACAGCTCTGCCCGAGACCTGAAAATGAAAATCACAGTACATGAAGCCATCTTTGCTCTAGATTCCCAGGGATTCTCTGGTAATGAATAATAGGCTCCTTGAGAATTTATCTTACAGAGCTGTACTAAACTGTGGTTTTCTATAATTTCTCTCATCTAAGGATGTTTCATGTTCACTGTCAATACTCAATATTTTAAGCATAAACTAAGTGAATCTGGGTTTTGACTGATTTCACCAAAAGAACAAAAAAATACACTTTGTTCATGATGGTGAAAGGCCATTGAAATAGAAAATTAGATGTTTGATAAAGTCCACAGATTACTCAAATTCAAGTAGATAGTAAAAGCGGGAAAGATGACTGATTTATATTTCTTTTTTAATTGAATTCTTTATTAGTACATTTTATATAGAGTGCACAATCACACTCAACATTGGGGAATTTGTACAAGTATATGGCAGAGGTTAATTCTCATTTTTACACATATCCCTATGCACCCATAACCCCCCATGCCTTATATACATGTTCTTTCTTTTTCTTTCCAAATCATATTTACTCTTTCCCCTCATTACATTCCCCTACCACATTCCCTTTGAATATTTCCTATTTTACAAAATCTATCCTACATTCTAGAAATCATTTACATCTACAGGTTCTCATACCAGAGAAAAGATACTGTATTTACATATTTGTGATCTATTTATTTCATTTATTAGTGTATCCTCCAGGTTTATCCATTTGTGCAAACATGAATGAAACGTCATTCTTTGTGGCAGAGTAATACACCATTTTATTAAAAAAACCACATCTTCTTTATTTAGTCTCCAGTTGATGGGCATCTGGGTTGTTTCCAAGATTGGGCTATCACAAACTGAGCTGCTGTGAACATGGGTATACATAAGTCTTTACAATATAAATCTTTTAATTACTTTGTGTATATTCCTAGCAGGGGAACAGCAGGGTCAAATGGGACCTCTAATCCTAGTTTTCCACTCTGATCTCCACAATGGTTGTACAAGTCTACAATCCCACCAAGTGGAGAAGCGTACTTTTCTCCCTGTAGCCTTGCCAGCATTTATTGCCAGTTGATTTCACAATAGCAGCCATTCTTTGTGGAGATGAAATCTCAGTGTTGTTTTCATCTGCATCTTTCAAATGACCAGTGATGTTGAACATTTCTTCATATGCTTCTTGGCTGCTTTGACCTCTGCCTCTGAGAAGTGTCTGCTCATTTCAGATGCCATTTTTGAATTGGGTCTTTAAACTTGGAGGGAATGATTTGTTTAAGTTCTTTATATAGTCTAGATAGTAACCCTTTGGCTGAGAAACAGATAGTAAAGATTTTTTCCCATGCTGTTGGTTGTCTTTTAGTGGTGCCAGTGGTTTCTTTTGCTGTGCAGAAGTTTTTTAGTAGGATGAGATCCTGTTTGTTGATTATTTCTGCTAGTTCTCCTGCTATAGAGGTTTTGTTTATAAATTCTCTGTCTACTGATTTATATTTCTATAGTCACAGAAGAAGTGAAATAAAAATATGCCACCAGGGTAATCTTCATGGGTCAATATCGTTTGGTGTCTGAGTAGTTTAAAATATTTTTCCCTGTGTCTAACTCAGTATGATAAAGTGTGAGTAATAACAACATGAGTGCTAGACACGACTTCAGTATAGTGAGATGGATAAAAGGATCAGGTCACATCCACTCATTCATGCAGAAAGTCTAGTTTTTAAATATTTTATAATAGGAACTACGTTGTATAGTATAACTACTAACACAAATTACCCAAATCAGAACATAGTTTATGGAGAAGGTGCTACTGTCATAGCCTTCACACATGTGAGGCCCTGATATAGAGAGGAGCTAAGTAACCTCCTCAACACCATAGAGTTAGAGGAGCTAACTTGGTATTTAAGTACAGGAAGTCTGGGTTCCTCACTACTGCATCAGGTCAGTCTCAGTAAACAGGCCTCTTGGTATTGATTCCAGAAGTGTTTTAGGAAGTTCTTTAGTTCTGTCTAGTCAGGCTCCTGGGAATATTTACAGGAGATACTATAGCATATACATTTTCTATTATCACGCAAAAGAAAAGTCCCAGAACCTAGAGACTTACACTAACAAATATAACCCCTTATTTTCTGTGGGTCAGGACTCATCAGGCCTGACTGAAGGGCCTCTGACTCACAGGCTCTCTCTCACTCTCTGTCTCTCACCAGGTTGCTGTCAGTGGGCACTGTGGTCTCACCTGAGAGCTGGCTTTGGGAGAATCTGCTTCCAGGCTCATTTCAGTGGCTGTTGGAAGGTTTTAGTCCCTTCGGTACTGCTGGACAGAAGGCTTCAATTCCCCTAAAAGCCGAGGGTCACAGGCCTTTCCACAGTGTTTTTGACAATGTGGGCCTCTCCAAGGGCAGTGCACAAATGACTGTGAAGCTAGCAAGTGCACGAACAGCTCTAGACAAAGCCTTTCATCTCTCATACTCTAATCTCACCAGTGATGCTCTATAGATTCCTCTGTATTTTATTAGTTGTACACCAGTAGTGTGTGTGTGTCTCACATTTAAAGAGTAGTAGAAGAAAGTATGAATTTTGAGAGGTCAAGATTTAGGGCTTCCTTAGCAGCTGCCTCATGATGTGAAATTTCACTTTGCTCAGAGGACCTGTAGGATTTACTGGGCAGGAAATAAGAAGGGAGCATTTTGACTAACTTTCCAGATCCCTGAGAAAACACACAGAGAGGAGAGCAGAAGAGGTAGAGTGCCAGATATCTGTAGCTAACTTCTCCGCGCTCTTGGCTCCCACATGGTATAAACAGGTCAGCCGTGATGGGAGAGCAGCAGTGTGTCTGAGACACGGCACCTGCTGCTATATTCACAAGTCAGATCTATTAGAGGCTCCCTGAGCCTTAGGGTCTGGAGTTTAATAGGGGGCAGGATCCACAGTGGCCTCTAGCACCCTTGCTGTCATTTGCATATCTCCAGCCATATACCTTTGCCTTTGCCAGGATTTGCATTTGAACTTTTAAAGACATACCAATTCCTGACAGGAAAAAAGAGGAATAGGGTTAAAATGTGACTATTGAGAGTTGGTTGGATTTGCTAGGACTTCTTAAGAAGGCTATGTCTGCCTTGATAGCTGGCTCTTCATATTTTCAGTCCTCCAAAAGGTCTGAGAACTTCAGTTTCATCCTATTGTATAGAGAGGGAGGAAGCACTACTAAAAAACACCTTTCCCATTTTCCGTATTCTCTAGATACACTCCATGAATATTCAGACATTATTTCATTTAATACTTTCAGAAATAATGGTCAGAGTTACCTAAGGAATGAAGGTGGTGAGATTGTTTAAGGCCATTTGACCCTACATGGGAAACAAGTCTGCACATGGCACAGTACTGGCTAAGTGAGGAGCTGAGGATTCACACAGTACATGTCTATTTCCCACAGAATGAATAACTGCAAAAGCAACAGATAAGTGAACAGAAAGACTGCATGCCATACCCTTTGATTGCTTGCACTCTTTGCTGTGTTCTCACAATGAATATTTAGTAAACGATGAACATTTTACTCCATTGCACATCTTCAATTTTTAAAATATCAAATGAAATTTTTAAGATTATATTTGGGAAAAGCAAGAAAATCCGAAGAAATTTCCTTCTATAAAATAAAGATAAGATTTAAAATAAAAATGTCCTGCTGTTTTGTGAACACATGTTGCTGGTTTATGTGTTGAGGCTGGGACTTTGGGGATCAGCAGTGCTTTATTCCACTTGGGGAATGGCACATCCAAGTCTGACTCTTGACTTAGTTTTATCTATTATGTGATATGGGTGAATTTACAGAACCTCAGTTTCTTTAACTGGAAAATGGGGTTAAAATTGTCCACCCATGTGAGGTAATTAGGAAGAAGTACAAATGTTTGACCAAAAGAAGTTGATAATTTTTTTTTTTTTTTTTTTTTTTTTTTTGCTTTTTGGAGACAGGGTCTCGCTTTGTAGTTCAGGCTGGCCCTGAGCTCACTATGGTGCCCAGGCAAGCCGCTGCAAACTCAGCAATCCTCCTGTCCCTGCCTCCCGAGTGCTGGGATTACAGGCGTGAGCCAACACGTCCTGCATTGTGGTATGCGGTGTTGATTGCTGGTGGGCGTGAGTCTCCACGCCCAGCATTGTATGTGGTTTCCGGGGATTGAACTCAGGACCTTGCGCTTGCGAGACAAGCGCCGGAACCACTGAGCTAACCCTCCGGCCCAAGAAGTTGATAATTTTAAGTAGAGTAAAGGAAATTCAAATATTGGTACTCATGAGAGTTTATATAGATTTGTGCATTAAAGAAAAGTGACTAAACTATATCACAGTCTTATATATCCTAATATTTTTAACAGAAGTTGCTTAAAGTTGGTCTTGGTGTGAGCCATCAATACCATGACTTCTCTCTGGGATTCATTTCCTCTAGATGATTAAACATGGTTGGACTTGGTTGAGGGACTATACTATAGAAGTTTCCAGAAGTGTCACTGACTCAGAATCTGATAAACTTGTTATAGTTCCTTTGAGAACACTGCCCTGATTCTCTGACATTACTGGATATCACTGAATGAAGCAAATAATCCCTTTCCTGGTTAAATAAATTTTATCTGCAGTTAAAAATCTAAGGAACATTTAAAAACTGTAGACCTATAGACTGAGAAAAAGAGTGCACAATGTAACTATGTGTACACCTGAAAGTAAGTGTTTCAAGAACAGAAAGGCCCAAATAACACCTAAAACATGGATTTGACCAGGAGGAAACCAAATGTCCCCCAGGTTTTTTTTTTCCAGTAAGTTGAATGGACATTGATGGATTTGTTTTTCTTTCAGATTAAATTGAACTTCTGATGTGAAAGTAGTTTACCACTTCTGATCTTGAAAGCTACATTTTTTACCTTAACTAAATTTCTCTTGTTTCAATGTCTGAGCTCTCAAGCAGCTTGAAAAGTGGTACATTGGAGTCTGGGAAGATTTAGGGGAAATTATTTATTTAGAAAGATTTGCGAGAACAGTCACTGACGAGACTTCCTCCAGTGGAGTCTGGCAAGTGGACCTTTCACTGGGTTTGAGCATTTTGTTTCAGGCTCAAGTACTCAAATATATGCAAAACAGCTTTTCAGTAATATTTCATAACGTGACAAGATAAATACTGTCAAGATGGAATGTGAACATTTGTGTGTGTTAAGGCTGGCCTTTAACGATGGAAACAGCACGTAGGGGTGCTAAGTAGATGGAAGCATTGACTGTTAATTAGATAATGTGCTGAGAACTTGTTTTCCTTCAGCTTCTGTGGACATAATTTCTTCTTTAGGTTTATCTGTTTAAGCAAAGACACTCATACTAATTTATAGTTCAAGAACATGTTTCAATTTGAGGCATTAAAAGATTAACATATGTGTACATGGCAAAGATAGCCATAGACGTGTAAAATAAATGCTATTGTTCATATATAATTGCAAGATCCCTATTTGCAGATTATTGGATTGCATAAATTCTTGCTTGTATTCCAAACTATAACAGAAAACTTACCTGCAGTTTGATTTTAGAATAAGGTTTCTCATTCTCTATATTGTTGACATTTTGGGTTGGATTATTCTCCCCCATGGGTAGTAAGTCCTGTGCCTTATAGGAGGGCCAGAAACCTTGGTCTACCACCAAATTCCAGTGGAAATTCCCCTCCCCACCATAACAACGACAACAAAAAAAGCCTCCAGTTATTGCTAAATATCCCCCTAGGAAAAAATACTATTTTTGATTAATAGCTCCCATACTGTGAATTATTTTTTCTTTACTCTTTTCAAAATCTGTCAGTAAAGTCTTCTTCTTCCACCACCTGTAGCTTTAACGTTAGGCTATTTAGTGACCATGCTGGAGATGCTGGACACTGGTGCCTCATGTAAAATCACCACTTACCAAGTGTGGATTAAGAAGATCTAAGGTTTTGTCCAAGACTGGTGAGTGAAAAGTTTGAAAAGCAGATGGATAGAGGCAATCAAGCTCAGACTGTTCCAAATACCATAGTAAGCAACAAATCTCTCTGTCTGTCTCTTACACACACACACACACACTTGTGTGTAATTACAATATAACAACAGAAAAGACAAGACCATGGCCTTTTGAGGACTCACATCTTAGCTGGGAAGTGATACTTTCATATACAGATAAACAGTGAAATGCAATCTGTCCTCATGTATCAAAAAATGAAAGAGGCATTGAAAACAAGATGGAAAAGATTGTATCGGACCAAGTTTGTGTACAAGAATGAGAGGATGGATTAATTTTCTATTGCTGCTGTTAGAAGTGACCACCAGTTTTGTAACTTGTGATATTACTCGTTTATTTTCTTAAGGTTTTTGGAGGCAAGTGTTTTAGGTCATCCAGGGTGGTTCCTTTGATCTGGATTTCATAACGATGAAATCAAGACATTGGTTGGCATAGCATCTTACCAAATAGGGAAAATTCTTTCCAAACCTGCCAAGTTCTCAGCAGAATTCTTGGAGAATTAAAAATTAAGGTGCTGGGCCGGAGGGTTAGCTCAGTGGTTCCAGTGCCTGCCTCACAAGCGCAAGGTCCTGAGTTCGATCCCCGGTTAACCACATATAATGCTGGGCGTGGAGACACGCCCACCAACAATCAACACCGCATACCACAATGCCGGACGTGGTGGCTCA
>PVIC010053762.1:0-11743 GCA_004025085.1 Thryonomys swinderianus
GGGACAATGAGACTCCGGACTCCTCAGGCAGTGCCCTTGCCTCCACTCTTCCTCCCCACAGACAGGCCTCTGCTCCTGCTCCTGCCTGCATGTTCTCTCTGTCGTTGGAGCCCAGAGACCTGCTCTCTGGGAACAGAGGGGTCCTCCCTCCTGCCTGCTGGGACCTGTGGAAGGGCTTCCTGGCCAAGGCCCCCTTTTCCAGAAGAGAAGCGGGGATCTGGGTTTACTTTGTTCTTCTGTTTTGGCTGTATCCTTGGGGCCAGGTTTGGGGGGGAAAGTGAGGGCTGTGGGTGGTGCTATGATGTGAAACTGGATATTGAGTAATAAATTTGCTGTGGTTTGTACTCAGTATTGTCTGTGGCCTAGAAGGCAGAGGTTGAGCTTAGGGGTACAAAGACACGATGTGGGAGAGGGTTGAAGCAGCTGAAGCTGCAAGGCCAACGTGGATGTGCGCGTACACTCATCTATTCCAGCTTCTCCCTCTTTACACTTAAGCTAGAAATGCCAGTAGGGCTCCAAAGTGGAGGGCTCAGTGAGCATCATTTGCTGTTTCCTAGGAACACGAGCAGAGGGCTAACAGGATCATTATGGTTCCATAAGCAACATAACTATTGCCCGTCCTTCTAGTTACATAAAACAGTAGTTCTTCATGACTTGTGTTTGCACACAGGAAGGGATATGCATTAAAAGTATGGGTCTTGGGCATATTGCACAAGGGCTAGGCTGAGGCCCACATCTTTAAGATTTCCCAAATAATCTGGCTCTAGTCAGGCTCTTCTAGCCTTGATTTGCAGAACCCTGGTGGGCCCAGGAGATTATCATTTCTTACTGGGCACCACTAGGACTCTTACCTACCCAGAAGGACCTCATCTGTGGAGAATCAGAAAGTGCATTCAGGGAACCAGAGCTGTGAGTCAATTCTCCATTTTCTCCAGAACCCCAGCAAAGATGACGCAAAACCCATCATGTTTTTTTTGTCTTTTTTTCCCCCTTTCTTTCATGTTTCTGGCCTGGGTTTCTCCTTGTACATTGCAGGAAATAGCCCAAAGACCACTGGACAATGGAGCCTCCTTGGAGGGGAAAGGCTGATGTCCTAAAAAACAGCTTGAGCCATCCAGCCAGCCAGCTGACCTGGCCACCAGCAACAGCCAGGGGTTCTCTCCACCCAAGCTGTTCTTACCGTGGTCCTGAGCCAGCCCTTTCCAATTAATAATGAGTCATTTCATTCTTGCTAATTATCTAGGATTTCCTCACACGCCTTGCAAAATACTTGAGACATTCTGGCCTCATTTTATCAAGGGCCTAAAAGCTGATCGACTTTTCTAAGATATCTGAAAAAAAATCTGAGCTGAAAACTCTTGAGCTGAAAAAATATGTGAGCCACAGGAAAGCCAGGCAGAATCCATTTCCTGGGGAGGAAATAGGTTGATTTCTATCCTGCTAATGAGAAACAGGCAAAAAGAGGAACATGCCTGAAGTCACAGGCTACCCCTCTGCTTCCAAGTCTCTGCTTACCTTACATCCTGGGGTGACATGGAGAGCTAAGTGCCAGAGGATCTACACATACTTCCCCTGAGCCGTGCACTGAGGCTGCTGCACTGCGGTGGGTTAAAAGGTGACCGACCCTCAGTCACAATGCTCCCGGGTCATAGAGGTCTTTGGGCCTAAGCTAGCCTCTCCCTACAAAGTTCCCTCTAGGAACATCTAGTGGGTACTATAGGCCTCATTCCAGGCCTTATGGCCTGTGGGACCTTATCAGTCGGGGGAAGGCTGGGCAGGACAGAGTTATCACCTATAGCACCGGTCCCATGGATGCACAGACACCCAAAGGCTGAGGACCTAAGAATTGGACTCATCAGCTGGGCAGGAACCTACCTCACCTTCGAATCACATAAGAATACAGTGACATCTAATGCAAAGTGTTTGGGCAGGAGACAGGTAACAAACCGATATGGAACCAGCTTGCTTCTGAGTGGTGTGTGTGGCATCTGGGTACACTCAGACTAATCCCTTTCCTCACCCCTACCACTGCCAAGCCAAGAGGCTTCTACTTCAGGTCTTGAAACCTAATTTCCCAAGCTGAAGCTGAAGCCCTGGCCTGGTTTTACTCTGTTCAGACTGCTCCCTGCACTCTCTCCCAACACACAAGGATTGTGTCATCACAAAGAAGAAAGGTGGAGAGCCTAGGTCAGAAGGCAGGACTGGGACATCCAGGGAAGGTTGAACCAGCTGGACCATAGTGCAAGGCCTATGTTTCTGTTCTGATTTTAGATTCAGAATGGGGTATTCTAGAAGCCCTTGCAGACTTGTTCTCCATTGTAGAGAGAACAGTAGACATCTCTGGAGTGAGTCCCAGAATGAGGCAGAAGCAAAGTCCTCTACCTTATGACAAAATTGACTACAGCAAACCAGACACTGGCATCTCAGCAGTCTGCTACCACCTTCATCTCTGCAGCCTGGCCTGCTTCTTAAGACCTCTTGTTTTTCTCTTACTGTGTTGGGAAGGAGGTCTCTGCAGGTGGAGGTACTGGCTGAGTGTGCTATCCAGGGGCAAGTGAGGACATAAGAAGTCAAACTGAAAGCAGAGTTTTTCTTGGAAGCTTTTCTTAGAAAATTAGATCTTGAATAAAAAGATTAAGGAAAGTAGAAAGGTTTACTTTTGTTAGTTTGGAAACATGGGCATCTAGCTTTCTTTGAACATAGAGGAGGATCCTGGAGATCTTTCTGTTACTGAGCATTGGGAAGGTGGACAAGCTAATAGCAAAGGAGAAACCACGGCACAAGAAGAGGGCAAGATGGTTTATATGGTGAAGGTGCTGGCATTCCTCAGTCTAGTCACTTAATTACCCTTATTTCCCTGCTGATGATCATCTAGATCTGGGATCTCCTGGTGAGCAATGAACATGAGACACAGGCCACGGTAAGACTAAAAAGCTTGAAAGGCCTCTACCTTCTATGTGAGGCCGATGGTTCTGTGTGCCATGGCCTGCCGAGGACCAGCCACCATGGATGCTTCCTACTCCAATTCCACCGGAATGGCAAGTGGACCCTTCAGTGCATAATTTCTGGTCGTTATCTAGAGTCCGATGGCAAGGGTGTGTCCTGCAACTCCCGGGTCCTGTCTGCTTACCACATGTGGACCCCTCGGCCAGCCCTGCATATCCATGTGACACTCTACAGCCCCATCTACCGCACCTTTGCCCGGGCTGACCAGACTGTGGGCCGGATCTGGGTGGATGCAGCAGTTCCTTGCCTGGAGGAATGTGGCTTCCTGTTGCATTTTCAAGATGGATGCTACCACCTGGAGACCTCTACACACTATTTTTTGTCCCATGTAGACCGACTGCTCCCCCAACTCTCACCACAGACAGCTTTTCACATGCAAGTGAGACCTGGTGGATTCGTGGCACTGTGTGACGGAGAAGGAGGCACCTTATATCCACAGGGCTCACACCTGCTCCTGGGCCTGGGCTCCCGTCCCATAAAGGGCACAGAATGGTTCATCCTACAACATTTCCCTACCTGGGTCAGCCTCAGGTCGAAGGCTCGGAAGTTCATCTCTGTCCTCTATGGCAAGTGCTGGGTTAACGCAGCCATGGAGGGAGGAAGGGCTAGCTCCTAAAAAGAGGAAATTGTGTCTGGAATTAGCAAGGGTATTTTGGTTTGTTTTCATTTTGGGGGGGTAGGATTTCACTGTGTAGTTCAGCCTGGCTTTGAACTCACAGTGATTTTCCTGCCTCAGCCTCTCAAATGCTGGGATTACAAGTGTGCACCACCACACCCAGCTGGCAAGGGTTGTTGAACTTGCTCATAAGGAAGATCCAGGAGTCCCAGGGTATATCTCATGCAGTGGAAAAAAGACAAGTAGAGATGTCAGCTGTAGGGAAAGGTTACCCTGGCCTTCTCCAGACTACTGTGGGTCCACAGTGAAAGTTGAAAAGGAAAAAGAAAGGGAAACCCAGCAAAAAAGCATGGAGAAGGGGCTGAGACTGAAGGTGAGTGAGGTCATTGTGCTGACAGATATTTTCCCTTCAGGTGCTGAGGTGTGTGCTAACTCTGCACGCTTGACACCAATGTCCTTGTTCCAGTTTGAGTGTGACAGTGAGAGCCCCAGTTTGCAGCTTCGTTCAACCAATGGCTGCTACCTAGCTCAGGTAAGACTTCGGCTGTTGGAACAAGAAACCATCAAGTCTGAGCTCTTCCTTCTAGACACATCCTTCTTCTCCAAGACAGAAGACCAGATGGCAAGGTGACCTGTCAAAACCTTTGCTGACAAACACTCATCTCCCCCAGTGCAGCCTCCTTGTAAAAAATCAACTTTATCGAGGCATATATTGGATATATGTATATTATATAAAATTCTCATGTATAAATTCTGTGTGTAGTATATAAATATAGTATGTAAACTGCATATGTTTATTGTAAGAATAAAATGCCCTACATCTTAAGTGTAAAACTGAGCAGATTTTAACAGAGTGTGTGCCCATGAGGCCATGCCACAAGCATACGAGTTAGAGAATATTTCTTCTACCATAAAAATTCTCTCCTGACCCCTTAGAGTCCATTTCTTTCCTCTTGGGGTGCTTCTCAACACATTACCCATCTGTGCTCTGCTCTATGGATCAGACTTTCAGGCAGCTAGACACACAGATAACACAGCATACATACTCCTTTGTGCGTCGATTAAGCTTCATCTATGTTGCTCCATATATCAGGAGTTCATTCCTTTTCACTACCGAGTATCTTCTCTAATACAACTCATAAGCAGAAATATAACCTTTATTCACTTATTGATGAACACTTGGAATGTTTCCACACTGGGATATTAAAAGTAAAGTGGCTGGGCATGGTGGCTCACGCCCTCATGCCTGTAATCCCAGCACTCAGGAGGCAGAGTCAGGAGGATTGCTGAGTTTGAGGCTTGCCTGGGCTACATAGTGAGCTCAGGGCCAGCCTGAACTACACAGCGAGACCCTGTCTCAAAAAAAAGTAAAGTGGCTATGAACATATGTATTCAAGTCTTTTTGTGGCTCTGCATTCATTTATCTTGACTAAACACCTAGCAGTAGAATTACTAAATCATACGATAGGTAGCTGGAGTTTATTCGGTACCTGGGATTGAACTCCAGACCTTGCATTTGCGAGGCAGGTGTTAGAACCACTGAGCTGAATGCCCAACCTCCAGCAGTTCTCTAGAGTGGTTATACCATTTTACATTTTTCAGGATTCTACTGCTCCATATTCTCGCCTACACTTTGTATTGTCTTTGGAGTCACTTTAATGAGTGTAGTGCTGCTTAGTAAGGCTTTTAGTTTCATTTACATTGTATTTAGTCTTTTAAAACATCACTTTATGTGTTTATTAGTCAGTTGTCTATCTTTCCTGTAAGGTTTCTGTTCAAATCTTTTGTTCACTTTTTACTGAGTTGTTTGTCTCATTACTGAGTTGTAAGAAATCTTTATAAGTTCTAAGCTGATGTCCTTTGTATGTTTGCATCGTATATGTTTTCTCTAATCTGGGGCTCACATTTCATTTGCTTTTGAGTAGCAATTTTTTAACTTTAATGAAGTCCATTTTGTCAATTTTTAAAATTCTGATGCCTTTTTTTGTTCCAAGAAATAATTACCTACCCCCAAAGTGGCCAAGAATTTCTCTTGTTTCCTCTAGACATTTCATAGTTTATTTTTCACTTTATGTCCAGAATCCACTTCAAAATGACTTTGCAGTCAGGGCCAGTGTTCATTTTACTCCCTATGATAGTCTGGTGCCTTTTTTCTTAATCCTGGGCTCTGGTATTCAGCACAGCCTGGAGGAAGAGAGAGAAATAAGACCACAACATGCTTTGCTACAAGGACCTAAAGCAAAATGCATACTTTGGGAGAATGACAAAGGCTGAGGGGCAGGGCATGCAGGAAGAAGTCTAGAAATAAAAAAGATGGCAAGAAAGCTAAGACTGTTAGTCCATACTCCTAGTCCATGTTCCCAATATTTTCTCTCCAGAGGCCCTGCAGAGCAGTGATGGCTGATGGGCACCCAATGGAGTCTGAGACCTTCTTCCAGGTGCACTGGAATTGTGGGAAGATCACCTTGCAATCTTCCAATGGGCGCTTTCTGAGCATTGCCCCCAGTGGTCAGCTGGTGGCTAGTGTCACCATCCCAGGTGAGCCTAAGACCCCTTTTGCCAGGTTATTTCAAAGTAGAAATGCTTTTCGAGGGAGATGAACTACGGAATATTCCTCAAAATCCACTGGAACCACTGGAGTTAGGGGTCAGAATACTTATGTTTACACATCCACTTAATCACTGAATTTTCCTTCTTAGAAGATTAAACAACCTTTTTCAGTTTTAATTTTTATTGTCTATAAAAATAAAGGTGCAATCCACTTCACCGCCCCACAGAATGGTTGTGAGGAATAAATAGATTATGCCAGAGGAAAGAACATTAAAATTTCTTGGGCTAGGGGCCGGAGGGTTAGCTCAGTGGTTCTGGCACCTGCCTCGCAAGCGCAAGGTCCTCAGTTCCATCTCCGGTGACCACATATAATGCTGGGCGTGGAGACACGCCCACCAACAATCAACACCGCATACCACAATGCCGGATGTGGTGGCTCACGCCTGTAATCCCAGCACTCGGGAGGCAGAGACAGGAGGATTGCTGAGTTCGCAGCGGCTTGCCTGGGCACCATAGTGAGCTCAGGGCCAGCCTGAACTACAAAGCGAGACGCTGCCTCAAAAAGCAAAAAAAAAAAAAAAAAATTTCTTGGGCTAGATGTTTTCATAAGCACCTAGCATTAACACCTAGCACATAGCAGGTGTTCATGATATGTTATAATATTGTCAATACCCATCTGCAATTAGTGTTCCCCTCCTGCTTCATCTGGGAAAACATCTAGAGGCAGCTCTTCCAGATAATTCCTTCCTATTCCTTTCAGGCTCAAATGAGGAACTGGCAATTCGATTTGCCAACCGACCCTTCCTTGTATTGCGAGGTCGGTATGGGTATGTGGGCTCGACATCAGAACGAGACCTCATCCAGTGCAATATGGAGCACCCTGACTGCATTCAGCTCCTTCCCTGCCGCCAGGGCATCTACCACTTCCAGGGTGAGTTACTCCTCTTCCCCTCCTAGAGTTTGCTCTCCAGCCATTGCTTCATCCCCAGCCATAAAAGGGCAAACAGAATCTGTTTTCACACCTCGAGGCTCCAGAATGGATCAGTAGAAAGGATGTGGTGGAACCCTGTTGGTCCTCCTGCTTTTCTATAGAAGGACCTGCTAACACAGGATGGGGCAGCAGCGGGAGGACACGATGCCACCTAGGAAGCCTCCTGGAAGAGCCCCCTCTGATCAGACCACCAACCTGAGCTCTTCCCTCCCCAGCACAGAGTGGATCATTCTGGTCAATTACATCCTCTGGCACCTTCCGCCCTTGGGGAAAGTTTGCCCTCAACTTCTGCATAGAACTTCAGGGAAGCAACTTGCTCACAGTACTGGCACCCAATGGCTTCTACATTCGAGCTGACAGAAGTGGCACCTTACTGGCAGACAGCGAAGACATTACCAGAGAGTGTGTCTGGGAATTTTAGGTAAGGGGGAGTGGGTGAGGACCTAAAGTCTGGGGAAGAGGGTACAAGGGAAGAGAGAAGATTTGGAAGGCATGTGAGGGAAAGACCAAAATGCACACCTATGCTGACTCTGTCCAAGACTTGACTGACTCCAGACATTTATTCCAAATTTATGCTATTCCTTCTGGGTCTCTCTCTAAACCTGGACTTGCTAAAGAGAAGAGAAAAATCACGTCTGTGTTTCCTGCTATTATGTCACACTGACATGTGTGCCTGCAAACTAGCCCAGAAGGGATAATGTGAGGTGTGTTTGCCTATCTCTCCTTTAAGATCCAGAGTTTTACCCCATTGTGGGGGGGGGGCGGCGTACAGGGACTTTATCCTATAGGTGATAGAGGATGTATGTGATGGAAAGATAGGGGCTTTCTATCCCATGTACTTTCTACCTTTACCCTCTGCTTCCCTGGATCTCCAGTACGCATCTCTAGTCCTGATCCTTGAGTCAACTTCATGCTATCAGTTGCTCGAAATCAGCACAGCTAAAATCTGCCTGCTGCTTCTGTCCTCCTAAGGTGAGTCTTTTCTTTGGCGGCCTCCTCTCTCCCTTCGTCACCTGCAGAATTGCCATTCTCCCAGAGGCTCATTCTCAGGACCTCAGCTCCATCGGCACCATCTCTCTATCCTCCTTTTTGCTCCCTTTATCAAACTCTGCATATTATGGTCCTTCCTTAGCAATCTGAGGGCTTGTCCCTTCATAATTACCATTGCTGCTGGCCACGGTGGCACATGCCTAATCCCGGCACTCAGGACATTGACTCGGTTGGTTTGCTACCAGGGATCAAACTTGCAACCTTGCACTTCTTGTAAGGCAGCTGGAAGAACCACCAAGCTAAATCCTGCACCCTCCAGCACTCAGGAGGTGGAGCGGAAGGATGGCTGGGAGCTGGCTCAGCCTGAACTGCCCAGGGATACTCGGTTTCAAAACAAAACAAACACTACCACTGGTGTCCCAAGTTTTCATGGAAGCCTACCCTGTTCTTGGGGCTCACAGCAGCAGTCCCAGATCTGGGCCCATCCTATTTCTTCTCTACGCTGTTTACCTTTCCAACATCTTCCTTCCCTTTTATTCTCTATTCACAACTCTTCAGGGCACGTCGTTAATCTTTTTCTCTTTGTCTTGTTCCCTTCAGAACTGATCTCACTTCCTAGTGTGGAAAGTTACCAGGATATTTGTAGGAAGCACTTCCATCCTAACATCCGGCAGAAATGGATTCAGGAGCTACTGAGCTAATAATCTAGATCTAGAGATTTTAGAAAAATTACTTTCACAGTTGAAGGTCTTGGTTTCCTTATCTGTAAAATGGGAGCAATAGTTATCCCATGGATTGTGAAGGTTAAGTGTCAATCTGAATCTAATTATGGACCCTTAGTAAATATTCACTCTATCTCCATTTTTTACCAAATCCTTTACTGGGATCAAACTGAGAAAAATAAAATGAAATTCCACTAGACTTCAGTTTTCTTATCTATTTCATGAACAGCTTGAATTTAATTAAATTTCTCAAGCTCCTTCTAAGCTCCAATAGACTGTACATGGTGGTGGCTAAGAGCTCATTTCTAGATTCAGTTCAAGTTAAACTAAAATTTCTCGGGCTCCTTCCAAGCTTGACATTCTAGTAGATGGTGTATTATAGTGGCTAAAAGCTCATTTCTAATTCAAATCTGGGCATTAATTGAATTTCATCACTTAAACTTTTCCTTTCTGGTTTTTTGTTTTGTTTTGTTTTTTTGAGTCAGGATCTTGTTTTGTAGTTCAGGCTGGCTCTGAACTCACTATGTAGCCCAAATTAGCCTTGAACTCACAGCAATCCTCCTGCCTCTGCCTCCCGAGTGCTGGGATTACAGGTGTGAGCCATGCCTGGCAATGTGGTGTGTGGTACCAGGGATCGAACTCTGGACCTTGCACTTGCCATGCAGATGCCAAAACCACTGAGCAAAATCCCTGGTCCCATTAAACTTCTCTTTGGCCTTGAGCAAGTAAATGTTTCAAAGCCTGTTTCTTGGGGTGAAATAGGAATATTGTGCTGACGTTGTAAAATTGTTGGGAAGCTTACACAAGAAAACAAAGGTAAAATGCTTGGAGAAAGCTGGCACCTAAAATATTCTAATCCTATCTGAAGTCTTCTCTAATACAGTTCAATTCTTAGTAAACCAGGCTGGGCAACAGCTCAGTAGTAGAGGATATACTACGTGATGTGGCTCAGTGATATAATGTACTTATAGCATGTGTGAAGCCCTGGGTTCTCTCCTCAGCACCACAGCAAAATAGAACGATGAATTCTTCCTAGCCTATCTTTCCTGTTGACTAAAATCTTCTGAACTCTGATGGGAGGGGTTTTTTGAATCATTAATGAAAATAATTCTTCCTGCCTTTTCCAATGAATTAACTTCACATATGTCTAGTGTTTATTCCTCACAATGAATGGGACAAGTCATTTTATTCTCTTTTCCCATGGGCTCTTACCCAGTAAGTATCTCCTAAAAGCCAGAAATTAGCAAATGACCAACTGATTGGTAAAGGTTCCTGTTTCCTCTTCCCTCTCCAGATCAGTGGGATTCCACCTGCCAAACTCCAAATCCTCCAGGAAAAACAGCTACACAAAACAGCACAGGAATCCCCAGAGTCAAGATCCCAGTGAAGAATATCTGTGACACAGCTTTTCCTACCCATTTTAGCGAAGCAAATGTTTCAAGCAACAATACATCATGACAGGCCACCCTGAAGACCCAGGTGTGAATTTGACTCAGTGACCCAGTAGAGCGAGTACGGGGTCTGCCTTGAGGGTGGGGACTGTGTTCCCAGGCAACTGTGAGTACTGTCCAGGATGAGGGAGACCAATGGGAACCAGTTGTCCCACTCACTCTCCCCAGCTCCACCCAGAGTCACTGGTTTTCCAGTGACTACATGAGAAGCCAGCCTTGGCATGCAGGATTCAGAATCCGCATGTAACATTAAGTATTCTGAACCAATGGAGGATTTTTAATTGTAGGGGCAAAGGCTGATGGTAATAATGTCTTATTCCCGTAGAGCCCACTCTCATCTCCCTGGACTACAGTTTACTGAACTTCCTTATCCTATCATTATCTTTGATTCAGAAAAATAGGCAGGACATTACTTCCTCCACTATTTCCCACCTTGTACACAGAGCCAAAGTGATTCCTTCTCCTGAGGTGCTGCTGACTAAGCACAGCAGACCAACGTCTGTGACTTAGATATTCTGACTTGGATGCCCATTCTTCCCACTATGACGGGGTTCCCAATCATGTCTGTCTTTCTGCCACTGTCTATACGATTTTGCCCTCTATCTGCCCTATTAATCTTTTTATTGGCCTAGACTCTCAAAGACATTTATTTAGAAAAAAATATTAATATCGAGGGCAAGGGGTGAGGAGGAGGTGAAGGGAAAATAAGAGGAATAAAAATGTGCCGTGTCGTGTCCCAGAAACCAACTCTGATTGATGTGAACCCTAAATACCACAGTCTGAGCCAAGACAAATGATATCAACTAATACAAAAAAGGGGATGGAACCAGAAGGGGAGCAGTAGGGCAAGAAAAGGGGAAGGTGATTTTGAAAAAGCTCTGTAATACATACATGAACCACTCCCCAAGATGACTGTAGTAAACTGCATGAGTGGCAGAGAGGTACTTATAAAATTAAAAAATTATTTTAAAAGAATATTGATATCATAAAGCCAAAAACCACAAGCACTTGCCATAAATAAAAGTGACTAAAAATAAATATCATGAAAACAAAGTGATGTCATCAAATCGTATGGTGATTATCTCTCCTCTTTCTCCAGGGCTCAGAACCCAAGATCCCTTTCCCTTTGTTAATAATAGAGATTAAGGGCCAGAGGGTTAGCTCAGTGGTTCCGGCGCCTGCCTCACAAGCGCAAGGTCCCGGTAACCACATATAATGCTGGGCGTGGAGACACGCCCACCAACAATCAACACCACATACCACAATGCCAGACGTGGTGGCTCACGCCTGTAATCCCAGCACTCGGGAGGCAGAGACAGGAGGATTGCTGAGTTCGCGGCGGCTTGCCTGGGCACCATAGTGAGCTCAGGGCCAGCCTGAACTACAAAGCGAGACCCTGTCTCAAAAAGCAAAAAAA
>PVIC010053763.1:0-11739 GCA_004025085.1 Thryonomys swinderianus
TTTTTTTTTGAGACAGGGTCTCGCTTTGTAGTTCAGGCTGGCTCTGAGCTCACTATGTAGCCTAGGCAAACCTCGAACTCAGCGATCCTCCTGTTTCTGCCTCCTGAGTGCTGGGATTACAGGCGTGAGCCACCACACCCGGCATTGTGGTATGTGGTATTGATTGCTGGTGGGTGTGAGTCTCCATGCCCAGCATTGTATGTCATTACCGGGGATTAAACTCAGGACATTGTGCTTGCGAGGCAGGAGCCGGAACCACTGAACTAACCCTCCGGCCCCTTCTGTTTGTTTTTTACAGGGTTGGGGATGGAACTCAGGGCCTTTGCAATGCTAGTAGCTCTCTGACACTGAGCCACACCCCCGTCTCAGGGTCCCGGGGTTTTCAAGGCTGCCAGCCCATCGAAGGGAAAAGGGGATAGTGTCAGAAGCAAGAGTCCAGGGCTTGAGTCTGCTATTTGCTTACTGCTCTGCTTCCCCCATAGTAGAACCCCCTCAGCACTATGACCAGAGGCTGTGCTTTAATCTCTGTCCTTGTCATCTGTAAAAAGGAGGTACTGATGGGCACGGCGGTTGATCAAAGCAAGAGGTGAACTGCATCCTGCACACTTACTCAGTCCCTACTCTAGGTCCAAGAGTCTCAACAGTGAGAATCAGGGGTCCTGTCGATGGGGCATAAATGCCGCCAAGACTCCCAAGAATCCAGCAGCTAAACCTTCCAGAAACTCACCGATCTGGCCCCCTAACCAGGCAGACTTTCACTCATGTCCCAGTCAGTGGCGGTTTGGGCCACTGAAGAGAATGGCAGTGCCCAGGGCTAGGACGAAAGGGGGACCTTTGGGGGACACTGCCTCTGAGCTACAGCTGAAAAATAACCTGCTGCTTTGTATGCAGCACAGAAGGCCCAATTCACACAGCTCCCTTCTCTTCCAGGGCTCGAGCAGCAATTTGCTCATGAAGTACTTAGAGTGATGCCATGAGGGTGCCGTAGTTCACTGCTAATTCTCACGTCTGCATGGCAACACCGTTTGGGCACTAGTCCTTCACAGCAGGGAGCTGTTCTTTCTCTCACTCTAGCTCTTCACAAAGCTTGAGGCCTTTTCCACAGTAGGAAGGTATTATTTGTAAAGAAAGATCCAGAGGTCAACATCTGGCAAGGTCACCCTGCTGCCCCTGGAGGTGGTGGAGGAAACATACTATGAGACAGAGCGAGTGTGTGTCAGCTCAGGTCTGTTCTTACAAAGCTGCCTGTCTTGGCACAGGGGTCCCATGCTCCTGATTTCATCTAGTCGATCACAAACCAAGGTGCCACCTCCAAGTAGCATTGACCACGACAGATGAACTTGAGGATGGAGTTTCCGGTACGTGCATCACTGACAAACCCTGAACTGCAGAGACCATTGTGAGCCGCGCAGCAGCACATCCCTGTGCGGCACCTGCAGGGGACGGTTACCTTGGCAGAGAACTTGAGGTGAACTTCTGCTTCATCTGCGAGGCTCTTCTTCACTTGGGCCCAAGCTTCTCCCAAGGAACTGCCAAGAAAGGAGACTATCATTGAGAGGACCCAGGGAGGACTGTGCCAACCTCAGGTCCATGCCTGGCCCTTCCTAAAGTGAGCGAGTGGGCCTCAGACCCATGTCTAGGGCAGGTATATACCATCAGGCACAAAGCATCCACAGCACGGGACTGAGCCACTAAAGCCAAAGGGTGCCAACTGTGCCTATTAACGAGGGGAACATGCTGTGGGCAAGTGGGGAAACTTTCAAACCCAGAGCCTCACAAGGCTCGAGAGAAGTGCCAACCCTTAACTGCAGTGAGGGCCTTGCCACCTAGCTACAACCATCCCCAGTGCCTTCCATCACCACTCCCTGGTATGCTGGTAATGCAGCTAATTCGAGAATTGAAAATATATTCATTTCCAAGGAGAAGCCCTTCTCAAATAGGAGGTACCAGAAACCCTGCTTACAAGAAAATCTCCAGCACTGGAGTTTCCAGGGGAAGGCACCAATGGACCACTTGGGCCCAGGGACATCGTGGTACAGCCATGCGAGGAGGAGCCTAAACCCCCATCCTCAAGAGCGTCAGTCCTCTCAAACATGGCTTCTGGATTACGCAGCTAACGCTGCTGATGGCTTCGAAGGGAATGAGCATGTTGTCTGAGCTGAATCACCTCTCCACTCCAAGGAGAGGCTTCAATCAGAGGAAGCGTGCTGCAGTCCCGGACATTCAAAGGAAGCCCCACATGCTACAGTCTCCATTATCTGGAGCTCTTCACCCTTGGCAATCATTCCAAATGCTGTCCATACCTTATCACTCCCAACCTCTTCAAGCAACTAGCAAATCCAGGCTGAAAGTTCAGTTGACTTAATTTCATCAAAAAGCCACTTCCCCCAGAGAATTCATTAAACTGGAGTGGCTAAAGCTGATTAAAAGAGCTGACTGTGATGCCTCTGGGTTCCAGGCCCAGCAGCCAGCCAGCAGCTAAGAATTACCCTGCAGAGCAGAATGATCCCTCCGATCACGGTCCAGGCTCGCCTGGTGGTGCTGCTGGCTCAGCCACGGTGGGTGTTTATTGGAAACAACAACTGAGTTTTATCTAGGAGTCTGGGCAGCAAAGAAAACCTCCTAGAGAGCTACCAGTGAAGACTGGGAGTGAGTCTGGGGCAGCCCAAACTGCTGGCAGCTGTTTTGGCCTAAGGGCTGAGCTCCAGAAGGTGTGGCCAGACTGCCCAGGGCTGCGGGTGGCCTGAGGGCCCACCTGATCGGCAAGTGGGGAGAAGAGGCAGGTCGGGAGGGTGGAAGCAGCCACACAGTTGCACAGACCAGTGGAACAGAACACAAAGGATTCACAGAACACATTCATGGATTGAATGTGTCCCCACAGCCCATGTTACAAACTAAATGCTCCATGTAACAGCATTAGGACGTGGGACCATCAAGACATAATTAGGCTCAGAGAGCTGTGTCCTCATGAAGGGACAGATGCCCACAGTGAAAGGGCCACAGGCTGGCTCTCTTGCTATGTGATGCCCTCTATCATTTATGACACAGGAAGAAAGCCCTCTCCACATGACAGCCCCCTGCACATGGACCTGTCAGTGACCAGAACAGTAAGGAATTTCTTTTCCTTATAAAGTTCCAAGACAGTGGAATTCTCTTGTGGATTAAGACACAGAAAGACGTAGATACAGCCGATTGATGTCCAGCAAAGATTCCACTGATATATTTCAAAGGGGGAGTGGGTGGACTCCACTCCTCTTTGCTGTTTTTCAGTGGTGGGGATGGAACTGAAGCCTGCTAGGCAAGTGCTCTGCTGCTGAACCTCACTCCAAGCTTCGGGCAGAGTTTCTAACAGAGATAACCATATCTATAGATATAGATATAGATATAGATATATAGATATAGATATATATCTCCAGATGAAACTTTGCCTCGTGCCATACACACAAATGACCTCAAGGTGGATTCCAATTCTAATGTGAGAGCCCACCCCAGACACGGCTGACAGAAGCTGTCCTAGGAAGAGTGGGTTATGATTCAAGGGCTGAGGAGTTTTGTCCCTAGTGGGTTGTGAGAAGCTCAAATAGGAGCTGCAGAAGCCAAACATAGGCCTTTGGAGGGCAAAACAGTGTCTCCCACAGAACCGGAGGTTCGCTTTCAGCAGAGCACATGGAGAGTAACTGGCTGGGGACCTGCGTGACTGCCCAGGAACATCAGCTTAGAGGGTTGGGAGGACAAGAAGAAGTGCTGGTTCCACCAGGACTGACGGCCTCGGCCTCACCTCTGGACTGGAATCTCCAGGGGGACGGCATCACTCCAGACATACAGGTGGGCTTGTCCAAGCCAAAGTCTCCCCCAGGCCTCTCTTCAGGATTCTAAGCCCCTCTGAGCCACCCCAAGATGTGTTGAAATGTCCACTAAGCTCTGCTAATATGTGCAATGGGTGCATGTTAATCAAAATAAACATTTTAGAAAATTTTAGAAAAAAATCCACCTAGGAATTCTCTCATTTAGCCAGGCCCAGTGGGGTACAATTATAATCCCTCCCTCTGGGAGGCTGAGGAAAGAGGATCACAAATTCATTCCCAGCCTGGCAATTTAGTGATTCAATGAGACCCTGTCTCAAAATAAATGAAGTAAAATTAGAAAGGGTTGGGGACACAGCTCAGTTGCAAAGGTCCTGGGTTCAGTGCCTAGTACCAAAACAATATATTCTTTCACTGGAACACGGCATACAGTAATAGCATCTAATAATAAACAAAGACATAATTCTATACCAACATACAATTTGAGGCATGCCAAACCAAAATGCATATTACCATCAAAATTGCTAATTAGAAAAGACCCTAATTCCACTTCCTTTCCACAGAGAGGAGGACCGAGGGCAGAAATAATCTAATTCTGGGTATTCACAAGCACTCACGTGGCACCCAATGCAGCGCTCGAGTTACAAACACAGCTCTTTGTGTCTCTGCTGTGGTCATCCTCCTAGCCCGGCCCTGATTGCGAAGCTTCACTGCACTCTGCAATCTTTCAAGGTGGGCTGGGTTCGAGGTCCGAGCAGTGTATAATGCAAACTACCATCTCTGTGCACTGTGTGGACAGGGTGTGCGTGCTACGGCTCAGCGCTGACTGGCGGGAATGTGCACACGTACAGGTGAGAGGCCAGTGTGTGCGCGTGTGCTTGCCTGAGCCCGTGCCTGTGCATATGCGTGCGCCCAGCGTGGCGGTGTGGGGCTGGCGTGCGGAGCCGGCTGCTCGGGTGAGGACCATATGCCTGTGTGCTGGCAGCACGCGGCGTCCTTGGCAGCAGCCCAGCCCAGGGAGGTGGAGGCCGAGGGCCTGGAGCTCCACCGAGGTTGCAGGGCACGTGGACCCTGGAAGTCCCTTCCCAGGCCACGGGCGCTACTTCCCGTGTCCCTCCCTGCTCGCACAACCGCAAGACCAGCATGTGGAGCTGAACCAACTAGCCCGACTCATGTCTGGCCCTGGCCCACCTGGTGGTGTGCCGCCGACCAGGGCGGGAAAGGGAAGTTTGGCGGCACAGTCAGCCCGTGTGGAGGCCTTAATCAAAGCCACATGTGTTTGGGGAAATCTCCGACCCCAGAGGAGTTGCAGACAGGAAGGCAGAGCTGGACTTTGCTAACAGCACAGCTCCGACAGCCACAGCCGTCCCCGACAGAGCCTCTCCCCTCCCTCAGGGATCACTCCTAGGGGGTGCGCAGGGGGGGGGGAGGTGCTCACGGAGAGAGGACCTGTGGGGTCCCTTCCACTCTAATCCCCTGAGAATCTTTACTTTCATTTTTATTGCGGTGAAAACCATGTAACATAAAACTAACCAATTCAACGTGACGGATCCAGTCGTGTTTTCCAGACGTTCTATTTCCAGAATGTTTTCACCTCCCCAGCATAGAGTAAGTCTGTGTCGTCCTCCCCACCAAAGTCACATGTTGGAGCGCTAGCCCATGGCTGTGCCTGTTCGGGTGCTTCACATAAACAGAATCGTACACTCTGTGACCTTCTGTGTCTCACTTCTCTCACTCAGCATAATGTTTTCGGGGTTTGTTGGGACAGCAGCATGCATCAGTATCCCAGTCCTCCTTCTTGCTAAAAAACACGTCATTTGAACACCCCTGGATACCCACTGGCCATGTATAATTCGTGTAGCCATCTCTGATGACACTTGATGGTTTCTACCTAGGTCCAGTGTAAACAGGGCTGCTGTGTACCTGCTTGCTTGAGGCCCCGGGTCAATCCCTGGGTTCCTGCAGGAACCTAGAAAGGAATTTCTGGGCCATACAGTAACTCTATGCTCAGCTCTCTGAGCACCTGCCAGACTGCTGTTCCCAGTGGCTGTGTCACGTCGGCACGCCTGTCCTTGCAGTGGTGTGTGAGGCTGAGAAGGAGCAGAGAAGGCTGTACTTTCTTCCACTAGGGCTTCTTCCGTGGCTGGAAGGTTTGGGCAGAATGCTCCCCAATCCAGGTCTCATCCTTTAGACTGTCACAGCAGGGGTTGTGGGGACCCTGGGCCTCATGCCCCATAGGAGGGAGTTCTAAGGGGCTGGGTAGGAACTCCTCTCAGACTCGGTATCCTCCCAGCCTGTCCTCCCAGAATCCCTGCCCCGTGTGGGAACCTAGAGGACGTAGCCCATCTACGGGGGGGACGGGGGCCTGAGACACTCCAGCACTTGGTAGGAGGCACAGGGTCACACGAGAGAAAGAACAGAAATGCAGAAACGTCCTCCTGTAGCACTGATGCCTACACACGGAGTCACTGCACCCACCTGGAGGTGTCAGCACCCACCTCGAACCCTGAGAATGCACCCTGAGTTACAAACACTCATCCTGAACGTGAATATCTGCCTTGAGCCGTGGGCACCACCTTAGGTCATGGAGAACCACCTTGCGTTGTGAGCAGCCTGTGGGGAGTTCCCTGTTCAACATGGGCCTAAGCCAGCGGCCAGGGATGGGTGGAAAAGGGTCTCCCTTCCTCAGTGTCCCCTGCTGCTCTTGCCACTTTTCTTCCAACTCACCCTTCCTCCTGTGCAGCCAGGGAATTCTGAGAGAGCTTAGCCAAGTTTTTCGCATATTCTTCTTCAATCTTTATCCTGCAGAGGGAGAACACACACGGTTTAGGCTCTGCAGTGCTAGACCGTGGTCAGAACTGCCACCTTGTCACCCAGCGACTACATAAAGGAAGCCAGTAGCCCGTGTTTGATCGTGAGCTCTGAGCACGTGTGCTTTCATCTGTCTGCCAGACACACGGGATGTTTACATTTCTTTCTCTTTTTTTGGTGGTACCAGGGATCGAACTCTGGCCCTTGTACTTCCAAGGTAGGTGCGGTACCACATGAGCTGAATCCCCGACCAACGGGATGTTTAATATACGCTGAATAAATGAACAAAACTCCTCGGACCTCCATCTCTCCATGTGCACACTGGGATATTTCTAGCTGTCTCCAGGCTGGGAAAGTGAGTGCTGTCGTTTGTCAGCTCTGAGCATGAGGCTGGACCCGTGAGAGTCCTTCTATGAATGAATGGAACTTGTGATGGTCCAGCAGGGATCCCCAGTGGGGCCTCTTTCCCGTCCAGCCCAGACTCTGGATTCAGGTGCTCCCAGATGGCCTTAGCCCATCAGAAGCAAGAACAGAACATCTCTCCACGGTCTCCCACCTCCAGTGCCTCTAATTGCCAAGTACTGTTAAGGACAGAAGTATTTCCATGGAAACCAGACAGTGCCCAGGACTGCAGCTCGATTCTCTTTCCATTTCCCTGGAGAGGAACACTGCCTTGGACGTTGCTTCCAGAAGGCGGGTCCACGGCACACTCTTAGGGCAACTCTCTGGGTAGTGTTAGGGTAACCTGGCACATCATGGTTAGGTGTGCCACAAAGGGCAATGTTTACTTCCTAAGGTTTTTTTTCTTCTTCTTGCAGTCCCAGGGATTGAACTTATGACCTTGCACTTGCGAGGCAGATGTGCCACTGAGCTAACTCCTCAGCCCAGTATTTACCTCCCAAGTGGTCCTTTGGGCCATGGTGGGAGGCAAAAGAATTATACTTATTACAGTTAGAGCCCGCCAGAGAATAGGTACATGTGCTACCAAAGTGACACAGGACTGGGACCTTGGAGGGCCCCTGGTGTGGGCAACAGATAGGCTCTGAGGCCCTGTGGCTAGAGTTTGCTTCCTACTTGCTCAGGCAGCCAGCACCACAGGGTGCAGTAACACAGAGAGGGTGGTGAACAGGCCCCGGGGCAGTGCCTCGAGTAATAACTGAGGCACGCTTCGGCTGGAGACACACGTTTCATCCTTCTCTCCTGCTTGTTCTCACCTCCACCTCCGGCCAGTACGTTGGCTCTCCAGGTGCAACACTGGCTCACCTCTCGCCCCTGATGCCCCTCTCCATTCCCTCTGGCTGGACCTCCAGCCCCACCTAACTTTATGTGACCAGTCTGCAGACTGTGGCCAAGACCTCCAGAAACAGGCTGGCCGTGCCATGGCATCAGGGGCGGGCACCAGGTGCGGGTGGTGCATGTGCCATCTGCCTCTTGGCTCTCAGCTCTGGAACCAGCCCATGTCACTTCAACCCTCTGCCAACTGCCCTAAGCCGAGGCCTTAGTGAACTGGCATCGCCTGTCCCCAACTTCATCTGTACTACACTGTTATCTCATCGGGCTCCAGAAGGCCCTCTCCCCCCAAGGGGCACCACGGTAGCCTGAGAAAAGACACGGGAATCTGCATCTGCTGAGGGAGGACCCTGTGCTTCCTATGGCGCTGCTATGGGTGTAAACAACACTCAGGTTCAGGCTTTGGCTCTGAACGCTTTCCTTAGTTGTCTATTTTATTCTTTTGTTTTCTTGCACCTGAGTGAGGTGGCTTTCCAATTTCCTACTGGCTTAATGGGTCATAAAACAAAGATTCGATTATATAAATAGAAAATAGGTCTCCTAAGGAGCAGGGTGCTTTAAAATGGCAGAGCATTATTACCTGATTATTGTTGTTATAATGAAAAGAATTATTTCTAAAACATACTGCCACTCTCTCCGAGTATTGCTAGCACACCTTGGAGACTGGTTGGAAAGTCCTGCACGGAGTCCAAGCATGTGCACAAAGGACACAGAGATACAGAGGGACTTCTCTCTTTTTTTTATTTGCTTTGAGTACTTTTCCTTATTTCTGTGGGGCTGAGTTTACGTTTCTCCACCTACATTCTCAAGCTCATTAGACAAACCATCCCTCTGTGCTGGGGCACAGTTCCGGTTCAGAGATGAACTGGAAGATGCCGTTCCTCTCTCGGGGTTCGGTCAGGGGCAGGGCTTCATGTGAGGGCCAGTGGGGAGCCAAGGGGTGAGACAGTCTGTGAGGGCGACACTAGGGGTGGAGAGGATCGGGGCCAACTGGAACACACCGCCCTCCACACGGTAGCTGCTGCTCGGCGGACTGGCCGTCGGGTGCCCCGTCCTCCTGGTGACCCCTCTGGGGAGACTGGCAGGAGGTGCGCCCCGCAACCAGTCCCCACGCTGGCGGGACCCAGGCTTTACCTTTCCCGGATGAATTCGGACATTTCTTTCTGCATCTGTTTGCCTTTCAGTTGCTTCTGGAGCAGCAGTTCAAAGCCAGCCACGGTGCCATTGCCCTGGGGGTCCTTCTTATCCGCCTAGGAAGGAAACAGACAAAGCTGGTATCCGGGGCCACGGGGAACGAAGTGGAGGGAAGTGAGAACGCTGCAAGGAACCAGATCCACCTGCAACCCTGACCCCAGCCCAGGAGCGACAGAACATCTTTCCTGGGGCCCTGGCGCCACGGTGCTCTCTGACGCTGGCACGGCTGGAATGTGTCCCCAGCTTGCATGTGCTCTGCCCTCTGCATGGGTTCACGCTGTGATTTCTGCAGAAGCGAAGCCTGGCCCCTCCTACTGCCTCTGTGGCAGGAAAGCCCTCACCGGGCGCAGGCACCGTGACACCGGACTTCCCAGCCTCCACCACACTGGGCCACATCTCTGCTCAAGCTCTGGAGTTGCTGCCCTTCCCCCGCACCCCTTGCTGTCCTAGACTCTCAACAAAGAGAAAGACAAACAGCCATGACCCAGGTGCTCTTGCTCAGTGCTACAAACCTATGGCATGCGTGTCACCGTGCTTGTCTTTACAATAAAAGATGTTAGTGTATAAGCTGTTTTTCTACTCTGAATCCTCAGTATTCAGGTTTAATTGCAGTGTGGGCATTTTGTGGTAAGTAAGTGGGTTTTGGCCACAGTTTGGGCACTCGACTCAAAAAGTTTCACCGTCAATGGCCTAGGGCCTGTGATGGGTGGTCATGTGCTTATCTCGGCTTCTGGGGAATCCTGGCCTTTCAACTTGAGGCTGGGGCAGTCTGTGTGACCTTGGAGGCAGGTGCCTTCACTCTTCCACCATCCTGTCCTCTGTCAGCTTCTTGCTCTTGTGACCTGGGCAGTAACATCCTCTCATACGCACTGATTAAAGGTCACAGCTGAGGACATAAAAAGATCCTAGTGGTTGCTGGGGAGAAAGTAGACAGCAGGGAAGTCAGAGTAGAAAATGGTGGGCTGGCTGGGCTGAAATTCTGACTGGGTGACCTTGGGGAGTTCTGGCCTCTTCACCTGAAAACGGGGATGATCGTTAGATAATCCCCACTGTCATTTTGGGATAAAGGATGAAAACAAATGAGATAGAGGCATTTCAGGACCTCTGACATATGCTCAGCTGAACCTGTAAGCAAGTCCTCAATGAGTAGTATCTGTCATCAGTTACTTTAAAATAAACAGGACCCAAAGAAGATGGCCAAGCCATGAAATGGGACCTTAGAACTCAACTCATTTTGCAAACAAGTATTCTTAAAGTTTGAAAATGGAAGCCGGTTGTGGTGGTGCACATCTGTAGTCCCAGCACTCAGGAGGTTGAGGCAGGAGGGTCACTATAAGTCTGAGGCCAGCCTGGACTGCAACTCCGTTCTCAGAGCTCACACCCTTCTCTAATAAATACTATTTATGATGCCCTTTATGGCTGTAATTTTAGCAACTATGGCCATATCTCTTTATCTCCGTGGCTGCCACATCCTCGCGGATCCCTGACCTCACCTTTCAACTTCTACTGCACTCTGAATGATGGATATAAACCAGACCACATCATACTTCTCCTTAAAACTTGACACCTTCTTCCCGCAAACGGCCGAAGACACGCCATCCTTCCTGGGGCCCGATGCCTGCTCACTGGCCTCCAAACTCTCCTCCCGTGTCTGGAGGATGCCAAGGCCCTTCGGTAGCTGCAGCCTCTCTCAGAGGGGAGCTCTGCCGCGCAGCAGTACAGCTGCAGGGACAGGCACTGCCCTGTGTTGGGCAAAAGCAGTCTCTGGATGGTGTCTCTAGTGTGAATGATTTGGTACAAAGGAACAGGCGCTTTTGACTGGTACTCAGCAAACCTTAAAAAGGAGAGGTGACCCACTCCGCACCATGGTCAAAAAAAGTTTTATTTATTAACTGTTACTCAGGGTCTCTGCATTTCTAACGTACATGCAGGGCTGTGTGGCTGTCGCCTCAGACTGATTCCAGGGCAGGGTGATCTAATTCGGAGTCACCGGGGACGTTAAAAAGCAAATGGCCAGAACTATCTTCAGCGTTTTGAAGCACAAGATTCTGCACTTTCTCTAAAGATTATTCATTTTAATGGTGGCAAAATGCACACAACGTAAAATCTCTCCTCTTTCACTATGTTTGGTGTACTGTTCCACGGCATGAAGCACATTTGCGTGTCTGTGCGTCCATGCTGACTGCAGAACTTTTCTCAACCCGCACAAGTTTCAAGTCGGTTCCCATTAAGTGACACGCAGAAGTTCTGGAACAGCTAGTTTTCTGTGGACCCTCGCACACAAGTTCTTCGTGACTCTGATGCAACAAGGCTGCCGGAGAAGGTGTTCTTGTCCAAGGTGACTCGGATCAGTGGGAAATGGTCTAAAGCCTATGTTTGTTTGCTGAAGCTAAATTCTAATCTCCTGCGATCACTGAGCATTGACAAAAGATCACTCCACCCCGCCCCCACCCCGGCTTTCCTGAACTCTGGTCACTACTGGGGATCTCATCTTGCCATCAACAAAAAGCCTGCTGATTCCCAGACATAAAATGACCTGGACTCTGTCTTCTGTCTACTGCAGGCGCCATTTCAACCGCCAGGACTTCAGGCTTCAGCAAGAGAGGTCCTCTACTTTGACGTCAAGATCCCTCCCTCTCCT
>PVIC010053764.1:0-11717 GCA_004025085.1 Thryonomys swinderianus
GCACTTGGGAGGCAGAGACAGGAGGATTGCTGAGTTCGCGGCGGCTTGCCTGGGCACCATAGTGAGCTCAGGGCCAGCCTGAACTATAACGCGAGACCCTGTCTCAAAAAGAAAAAAAAAAGAACTTGAGTCTGATCCATGCAGGAACTGCCCGGTGCCTTCTCCACTTGGAAAAAGAGACCACTACCAGCCACAGCTGCCTGGGTCTCATGACACTGGTTCCCGCACCAGAGTGCCCCCTCACTCTGAAGTTTTTGAACTTGAGGGGGAAATGAGTAATTAGAAGATCAAAAATGTGCTTTGATCTCTCTCATCCATCCTCTCTATAGCCCAAGGCTTGGTGGCTTGGGACACCACTGGCCACCCAAGTGATCTAACGTCCCACTCTCTAGATGCTAAAGGACAGAAATTTGTCCCCTCGCGGGATGGACCCTCAGGTGTGCCAGACCCTTCGCAGGCAGCAGGAGCGCAGGCCCTCCGGGAAGGGCAGGGTTAAGAGTGAATTCCAGCTGCCCGGGAAGAAGGGGGGCGGGGGAGGGGAGCGCGGAGAAGAGAAACAGACCCGGTCTGTCTGTCGGAGACACAAAGCACGGTTCACAAAGGGGGCCCGAGAGAGGCGAAGGGGGCTGCCCGGGGCACCGCTCATCCCCACACCTGCGCGGGGGTTGGGGTAGGAATGCGCACGGCGCATTCCTCCGCTGGGGCCAACGGAGAGAGCTTTCTGCGTCGGAGCGGGTGAGAGGCCCCAGACACCCGATCTGAAGAGGTCAAGGAAAGCAGGGAGTATGGGTCAAGAAGGGGTTGGGCGTCGCAGGGTGCTACGTTGCCCAGCCTTGTCGGTCCGCCACTCACCCTCCAGCACAGCCCCCTGAGATGTGCTTTCCGCGTCTTCCCAGGATCGAAGACGGTGCCCAAAGTCCACGGCACCGGTCTGGCCACCCTTCGCGCGAGCCACAATTTAGCGTGCGCCACGCGGACCCCGCACGGCGGTTCCACCCGGGTCGGCTCAGGAGCGGGGGTGTCTTACCTTTCTCCAGCGCCCGGCCCGGCTGCATCTCTCTGCTTGCCTCTTCCAAGGTCACTCCAGCCTCCCCGATGCCAGCCCGGCAAGGCTGAGAGGCTGCGCTCAGCAGCCAGCAAACCTGCGTCTGAGGGAAGAAGGGAAAAGGGGAGGCCGGTTACCGCCTTGGCTGGCCCTGCACACCTCATGCTGGGGAGTTCTTACGCGGCCTCCCGGACCACACCGACCCCATGGATTGCAGCCCCGAGCTCTCGCCGAAGCGACGCCGCGCGCGGACCCCACCCGCCCTCCAGGGACAGTTCCACTAAGGAAAGGGCCGGGCACGGGAGTACCTGGAGGAGGAGGAGGAGGAGGAAGGGCGCGAGAGGCCCAGTGAGGAAACCCATGGTTGTTGAGACAGGGAGGTGAAAAGGCTGCCGCGACGGCGGAACCCGGTACCGCTAAGCTCTGCGCGCCCCTTTGAGCAACGCGACTCGCGGGAGCCAGGAGGAGGAGGGGGGACAGGTGAGCGAGGCAGGTGCTGATTGGCTTAGCGTCACAAGGCTCCGCCCCCTCGCAGGTGGGGCCACACCCCCGGTGCAGAAGCCACTGGCGAAGCCGCGCCGGTCCTCCCTGGTTCCCCCTGCGTGTCGGAAGCTCTTCCTGACAGAGACTCGTCTCGTCTCGCAGGTTATGGGTTGCAAGAAGAAAAATACCCAATCCATTCCTCAGCTCCCGCAGTATACGAAGACAAACGTTCCTTTGGCCTCTGTGGTGAGGGAAAAAGTGGAAACAAATCTGAAGCCGGCTGAAAAAGAGAGGCAGCCCGTTCAGCTCCTTGGACGCGCTCTGATGTCCAGAGCTCTAGAAGAGGCTGCGCGTGTCTCGCACACCCGGCTACAGCGCGGAGGCCTTGGCCTCGGGAGCTCACTCAGGCCGTGAGGTCCCCGGGGACCGCGTGACAGAATCTGATACAGTTTCCAGGAGTGTCTTGCTTCCGTTTTCCCGCTGAACAAAGAGAGCCTAGGGCCGAAGGCGCTAGAGTTTGGAAGCTGTAGTAGTACCAAAAGGTTTGAGTTAGGGGAACGGTTATGTTAGGAGCCCCATAATCTCCAGCACACTCGTAAATAGTACTTTCTCAACTTTATGTCAAGTGTAAAGAATGGCAATTCTTAATAACCAGTTTATATTGCTCTGAAATACTGTAAACGTGATTTTGCTTTCGAAGACAGCTCTCCCACGCCCTTCCTGGGAGATGAAATGGCACCCCAGTCACTCTTTTCTCTCCAGACGTACTTTTGGAGGCATACAAGGGGGCCCTGGGCACAGAAATGTAATGAGGCACTCTCACTCCGACCCACATTTCCTGCTGCCACCAAGCTGAGCTGTTGGGACCAGTCCCAGGTCCCGGTTCCCTCAGCTCAAACCTCTTTCCCCTGCAGCCTTAAGAACCTCAGGATGCTCCTCCTCCTTTCTCTCTCCTCTCCTCTACCCAGCTCAGGTTTATGGGTTTGAAGTTGGAACTGGACTGTTTTGAAATTTTTGTTTGTTTTTTGCAGGACTGAGATAGAACCCAGGGCCTTTGCACTGACCTGCATACTAACTTAAAAAAAATTTTTTTTTGATACAGGATCTTGCTAAGTGGCTAAGTTGCCCAGGCTGCTGTTAAGCTTGCAGTCTTCCTGCCTCAACCTTTCAGAGTTGGACTGTTTAATGACAGACTCTGCGCCCTTTAAGGACTGACTTGGTAACACTCCCACCTTCTCACCACCAAGTCTGTGGCTGAACAGTGGGCCCTTTGGTGGGGATCAGGAGTCTTTTTTTTTTTTTTTCAGACCGGGTCTCACTTTGTCGTTCATGCTGGCCCTGAGTTCACTATGTAGCCCAGGCAAGCCTCAAACTCAGCAATCCTCCTGTCTCTTCCTCCGGAGGGCTGGGATTACAGGTGTGAGCCACCATGCCCAGCAGGGAGTCTTTCTCTTTCTGAGCACCATCTCTGGGCCCTGCACCTCCTGGCTACAAACCCAGTCCCCACCACTCACTAGTGCTGCGACCTCAGTTCTCCAGTGGTCAGTGACGCTCTTAATGATACACCCTCCAAACTACTATGCTAGAATTAAGTGTATCAATATGTGCACGGGAGAGTAAACAAATTAACATGTTAAAAACGCTAAATTCAGTACCTGGCACAGAGCAAGGGCCCAGTGTTGCCTGGTAGTACTGCCCTAGGAGGAGCCGGCTCGTTTGGCCTTCTTGTATAGCACTGCCAATCCCTCCAGTAAGAGAATGGGAAGCATCGGAATTCTTCAGTTTCACGGCTGAGGGTAAAGCGAGGAATTGGCATCTCTAGTCTCCGGAGCAACCCGTTACCAGGTAGTGGACTGTGCTCTCAGAAGGAGGGGGGCGCCAGGCAAAGCCCAAAGCAGATGCAGAGCTCCTCGCCTCAGGGTCCCGCTGGGTGAGAGGTGGGGTCCCATGCCCACGGCGCGCAGGCGCGGGAACGGGCACAGGCTCTGGCGGGACAGGGCTACCTGGCCTATCCTCGCCTCGAAAGATCCCCCGCGCGGGCCGGGAGCCAGACGGAGCCATTAAGCAGACAGTTAAACACAAATGAGCCTCGGGATACGGGCCCTAATTAAGTAAACACCCGGCTGGAGGGCTGTGTTACTCGCTCATTTCCGCCTCCGCCTCCTTCCCGCGCACTCAGCACACCAGGCAGAGGCAGGGGCAGAGAGGAGGGAGAAATGAGAGTCATCTCTTCTGCTTGGGGTTGGTCCACTGCGTTGTCTTCTCAGTAGCTCGCATAGTCAGTCGTTCACCTATTCATTCATTTAACTCAATGAGTTCAGATAAATTCGCTCGCAGCTTTCCAGATGCCAAGCCAGGGGACATAATGGTGAACAAAACATCAGGCTGGCCTTCCCTGAGCGGAGAACACAACACAGTAAGAATAAGGATAGTAAAGACGCAATGCGTCCGACGCTGTAAGTCTATGTGAAAGAACAAAGGCAGGAGGGAAAGGGCAGGTTCACTAATCGGAGGTCGTGTTGGAAATCTGTCTAATAGAAACAGGAAGTGGCAATGGCTCAAGTTTTCATGGGAGGACAGAAGAACGCCAGGGTTCAGGGAGCCAACGGGGGTCGAGGCACCAAAGATCAGCAACAGCAGAAAGGAAGGAGTGCAAGGATGGGGGTGGGGGGCACTGGGAGTTGAAGCACCTTCCACGATGCAGCTATAGCTGAGGACCAGACATCCAAGGAGGGCGCGTCTCTCTCCTGCCCTTCATCTCCCGAGATGCACCAGGAGCTGGACGGCAAGAAGAGAGTGGGGGCGGCGGAGGGTTCGGTGGTTTCCCTCTCCCCAGGCACAGCACACAGAATGTTCTTCTGGGGCCGGAGATTTAGCTCAGTGGTTCCGGGGCCTGCCTCACAAGCGCAAGGTCCTGAGTTCGATCCCCGGTGACCACATACAATGTTGGGCGTGGTGACTCACGCCCACCAGCCATCAATACCACATACCACAGTGCCAGGTGTGGTGGCTCACGCCTATAATCCCAGCACTCGGGAGGCAGAGGCAGGAGGATTGCAGAGTTCAAGGGTTGCCTGGGCTACATAGTGAGCTCAGGGCCAGTCTGAACTGCGAAGCGAAACCCTGTCTCAAAAAAAAAAAAAAAAAAAAGAATGTTCTTCTGCAGCGTTGGAGATGGAACCCAGAGCTCAGACACAGAGCTGCAACTCTCCTCCATCCTGGCCGCCCTGGATGAGGGTGGAAGGGAGCCCTGAACAAAGACCCCCAAGAGTTAGAGCTAGGAATGCGTAGGACAGGTTTCCAGCAGAGAAAACATGACAAATGCCTGGGCCAACAGATGACAAGGAAATGCAAGAAATGCCTCTGTGATTGAGAGAGAGAGCAATAGGAAATGAGTCAGAGTTTGGGAGCGTGGGGAGCAAAGCCTGTAGCACCCCACAGGCCATTGTTAGAAAGAAACTTGTCTGCACAGCAGAAGAAAGCACTGGCACTGCTAAAAGACACCCAACAACATGGGGAGAAATCTTTACCAGTTGTTTGTCAGACAAAGGGCTACTATCTAGAATATATAAAGAACTTAAACAGGGCCGGAGGGTTGGCTTGGTGGTTCCGGTTCTGGTTCTCAGTGGTTCTGGTTCAGCAACAGCAGAAAGGAAGGAGTGCAAGGATGGGGGTGGGGGGCACCCACCAGCAATCAATACCACATACCACAGTGCCAGGTATGGTGGCTCACACTTGTCATCCCAGCACTCGGGAGGCAGAGACAGGAGGATTGGTGAGTTCGAGGCTTGCCTGGGCTACATAGTGAGCTCAGGGCCAGCCTGAACTACAAAGCAAGACCCTGTCTCAAAAAAAAAAAAAAAATGGTGCTTCAGCATGTTAAACAGTACAGTGGTTGGTAAGAAACTTTAAAATAGAATTACCACAGCCTGTAATCCCAGCACTCGGGAGGCAGAGACAGGAGGATTGCTGAGTTCGCGGTGGCTTGCCTGGGCACCATAGTGAGCTCAGGGCCAGCCTGAACTACAAAGCGAGACTCTGTCTCCAAAAAGAAAAAAAAAAAAAAAATAGAATTACCACACTGTGTATACAAGTACAGAACCATAACACTGCATCCTATAAATCTGTACATTTGCTTCGTGTCAATTAAGATAAATAATAAAATTATAAAATTACCATATGATCCAGGAGTTCTACTTCTGCCTATACACCCAAAATAAGTGAAACGAGGGACTTCAGATATTTATACAGCCACAGCCATACCAGCATTATTTGTCTTGTTTCTAAAACAAAAACAAAAACAAAAAAAACAGGTTCTCACTATCTTTAGCAGGCTGGTCTTGCACTCACTATGTAGCCTAGACTATCTTGAAATTGCAAAGATTTTCCTGCTTCAGCCTACTGAGGGTGGAGATACAAATGTATGGCACCATGCAGGGCAATAATAGCATTATTCATAGTAGCTGAAATGTAGGAGAAACTCAAACATCCATCAACAGATGAATAAATAAATAAAATGATTAATAGATACAGTTTCACTTTTGCAAGATCACAATGTTCCATGGATGGACACTGGCATAGAAGCATGACGGTGGGAGGGTGATTAATGGCACCAAACTTTATACTTAGTAATGGCTTGGGACGCCAGGCGTGGTGGTGCACAGCTGCAATCCTGGTTATTCAGGAGGCTGCAGTAGGAAGATGACAGGTTTGAGGTCAACACGGACAATTTAGCAAGATCCTGTTCCAAAATAAAATTTACAAAAGGGCTAGGGATGTAGTTTAGTGGTGGAGTGCTTGAATCCCAGTCCCAGAATACAAATTGTTAGAATGGCAAATTGTATGCACATTTTACCATAATGTTTTAAAATTATGAGAGAAAGAGAAAGAGAGAGAAGGGGAAACACTGGTTGACTAGTTGATTCTGGTATATATAAATATATATATATATTTTTTTTTTTTTGAGACAGGGTCTCACTTTGTAGTTCAGGCTGGTCCTGAGCTCACTATGTAGTCCAGGCAAGCCTCGAACTCAGCAATCCTACTGTCTCTGCCTCCCGAGTGCTGAGATTACAGGCATGAACCACCACGCCCTGCAGATTCTGGTATATTTTGAAACTACTGCCAATGAGCAACCAGCAGGACGATCATGCCACTTCCTGAGATGGGGAAAGCACATGCACAGGGCACTTCAGGCCCTGCTCAGATGTGTTTTTGTCTGTTTACGCGTACATGTAGATGCCTATGTGTGTGCGTGTTATTGGGTACTGAGCTACATCTCAATGAGCTACATCCCCAGTCCATCTTTAGTTTTTATTCAGAGACAGGGTGTGGCTGGGTTGCCAGTTGTTCAGGCTGAGTTTGAATTTGTGATCCTGCTTAACTCTCCAGTCGTTAAGATTTCAGGTGTGGGTCACCACCCCTGGTTCCTGTGATCCCTGTATGGTCTTTGAACTCCTCATCCTTGGCTTCTGTGTGCAGATGCTCCTAACAGGCAGGTCCCCTTTGGGAGCCTGATCTCTGGCTCTGAGATTCCCTTTCCCTTTGCAAAAAGTACTGATGAGTTTACTTCCTCGGTTGGTAGTCAGAGACCAACCAGTGCAGGAGTGTGAAAGCCCTATTTCCATTCCCTTTCTTCCTGGTTGCACAACTGACTTCAAGATGTAACATGCACTCCAGACTGCCCACAGAATCAGGTAACACCTCTGCGGGACTTGGCCTGCTCTCAAACCCCTGAGAGCCTCTGACTCTTCTCTATCATGGTTCTTCCACTCCCACTTGCTTGCCAGTTCCTCCTGGGAGTCCTTCCTGGTAAGTCACTTTGGGCGCTTGAGTTCTAGTGTCAGGCTTGGTTTCTTGGAATCTCATTGCAGGCAGGGCATGCTTGGAAGTGGGTGGAGAAGAGAACTTCCAGATGGGGCATGTCTAGAGACACTTAGCAGCAGCATATTGGGGAGACTGTAGTTGCGTGTACCAGTTCAGGAGAGATATCTGGCTTGGGGACACTGAGCAATCACAGAGGAAATATGTCAATTCTGGGGGAACTTGTGATGGAAGTCTTGCCTAGATAGAAACCTGGGCTTCTGGGCTTTCCCATCTGTTTTAGTCTTCTGTTACTGCAACAAAATCCCAGAGATGTTCATCTTACAAAGACAAAGAGTTTATTTTGCTTTACAGTGTTGAAGTTTCCTTCTGAAGTTTCCTTCTGGAGCATTTGGCCCAAATGCTTTGGACCTGTGACAAGACAGAACATCACGGTAGAAGTATGAGGTAGAGTAAAGCCCACTTCCTTCAGAGCCAGGAAACAAAGGGAGGAATAGGAGAAAGCCGGGATCCCACAGTCCCCTTGAAGGGCAGCCACCAATTACCTAAAGAACTCCTATCTCTTAAATTTCCATCACCACCCAGTAACACCACCCTGGGGATTAGGACCTTAACACATAGGCCTTTAAGAGACATTTAAGATCCAAACTGTAGCACTATCTCTACCACACCATGTGGTCAGAGAGCTCACACCATCCCTAACATCCTCTACACAGAGCTGGAACTTTTCCATATTTTATGTTTTCCCGAAGAATTGCTCCCTTCCCAGTGTTTTTTGGTCTGCATCTCACATTTAAACAGTAGTTACTTACTATCATAGGAAATCTCTGATCTCAGTACTGTCCCTGCCTATCTCTTTGGTCAACTCTGTATTACCTCATTCCCCTCGCTTTAGGAATTCCTTGGAGTCAGGGAACAGATCTACCAAATACTAACAACTCCAACTAGGGAAATGCTGGTGGTGACGAAATTAGAGTTCACAGACCTGAAAATGACTGTCAGGATGTGACCTGAGGTGTTTCTAGACCTTTCTGACCCTCTGGAGCACATAACTCCCACTTGAGTGATGGTGAAATTACTCAGATTCATGCCCTCTTCTTCCCTCACAAACCTGATCCTCCCACAAACTCTTTCGGTGAAACACAACCACAGCACTTCCTTCCAGCAGCTCTGGCTAAGCCACCTCCTCACTCACCATTTCACCCACAGAAGGCCTCCCTGTGCCTCCCTAAGCCCCAGGGCCTCTGTCCTTGCTCTTCTCCTAGATGTCTGCCTCCATCCCTCCTTCAGCTCTGCCGGGGTATTGCTCCTCAGGCAGACTCTGCCTGCCCTCCTGACAGGTGAACACTCTCCTGTTCCCCACTTTCCCCTTACCCTGCTTTGCTTTCTTTGGAACACTTACCACTCCTTGATTTAGTTCTGTGATTAAAAGCAGGACTTGAGTCATGCTTCTCTCTTTGAATCCAAAATTCAGCTCTTCTTATCTAAGAGACTTGGGCAAGTGATTCCAGCCCCTATGCCCTCTATAGAATGGCATAAATATAATACCTTTCTCAAAGGTGAGGAGTTAGTATGTGTAAAGCACTTGAAGACATCAGAAACGTAACAATTCAGTAACTTACACTTCTTGTTTCTCTCCCCTCATTGAGTGACTCTCCTGAAAGAGAGAGGCAGCAATTTTTGTCTCCCTTGTTCATTGCTTTACCCTCAGTGCATTGAACAGCCTGGCATAAAATAGACACTCAAATATTTATTGAATGAGAGAAACCAACAAGATAATAACTGTTGAGCATTTGGCAGAGAGCTAGATGCACACAGCACAAGCAAAAATCAATGTTGGTTCTCTGTCTCTCTCACACAGCAGATGTGATCGTCTGTGAACCGGGATAAAGAAAAGTATTTTGAAAAATGTCATGTAAATCACATATATCTCAATAAAGCGAATTACCTACTCATTAGACTACTCATTAGAACCCAGACTCTGTGCTAAGTACTTTTGCTGTTTGTTTGATGAGATAGGGTCTCAATACCAAGTCTCAAGACCAGGTGAACCTTGAGCTCACTATGTAGCCCAAGCAGACTCCAAAATCATGATGCTCCTGTCTCAGCCTCCCAAAAGCTGGAATTATAAGTGTGTGCCACCTTGTCCTGCTTGCATACTAAGTACTTGCATGCATACTCTCATTCTAATCTTCCGAAGTCTACGAGGTAGTTCATATAATTCCTTTGTCGTAGACAGGGAAACTGTGCTTAAGTCTTCCCTGACTACACAGCAGGGTTGATGCAAAACCACAGTTTAATCCAGTTCTGTTTTTGTTTCAAAATTCATTGCCTGACTTAGTTGTCAACCTGCTTTCCATAAATATTTCCCAGAAGAATGAATTTGGGGAACAGGTCTTTTGTATATTAGGAAGAATTCCACAACAGTCAATCCTTCTTAAAAATTTCTCAAAACAGACACATTTGCCTTTGGTCCAAGGTTAATTATGTGTCCTTGTAAATGATAGAGCTTTTCTTCCCATTTTTGGTAGTGAAATTCCAAGAGTTTCACTCCTCCAGAGTACATTCAATGGATGCATCCCAAAAAGAAGTGGATATCTTCCAGGCTTCCAGGAAGTGGCTTTGAAACCAAAGGAGGTCCAATTAATTTCCTGGTACTCCCCACCCGGGACTGTGCACAATAATCCTAGGGTCTGATTTTTTTTACTGTACTTCTAAACCTCTTGGGACCCTCCTTTTTGCTCCATGCTGTCTCTAGCCAACTCTTCTTATTTATTCTTTGGATTCCTTAAAGGTGCTGAGGCAGCCTATCCATGAAAGAAATCTGATCTACACACCTTCCCTTTCCCTGAATCTTGGGTGGGGTGGCGCTGCTTTGGGCAGCAGAGGAATTTTGGCTAAGCCCTGAGCTGTCAATTTCCAGAGAGCAGAGACCAGGCACTTATGTCTATGTGTATGTTGAGGGCAAGGAATCAATTAATCAATAAGCACTCACAAAGCCCTGGATATCTCGGTGGTTGGCTAAAGTCTAGAGGAAACTGATGTTAGGGCCAAGAAGGACCTTAAAGTAAATAATAGCTACCATAGTGGCCCACACACTTATAATCCCAGCACTCTGAGCCAGGAGATTATAAGTTTGAATCCTGCAGCTTCAGCTCCTGCTAAAACTGCCACCCTCCCCTCTCTTTCCCCTGCTAACAGTTGATGACTTTGTGTTTGGAATCTGAGCTGCACTGGGAAACAGTGAAACCCTGCCTCAAGATTAAAAAATGAAAAAGGCTGGAGATATAGCTTGGTAAGGACCCTGGGTTTAATCCTTACTACACAAAGATAATAATAATTTGTCATAAAAATCATCTGTGCTCAGAACCATCCTTCATCCTACAGTCAAAGGCAAATGACTGCTGCAGACTGTTTCCCCAGGCTCCCTTGCGAGGTGACTGTGCTGGAAAAGGAGGCTGGAGGGTAAAGCAAAGGAAAAGCTAGACTTTTCTTTCTTACTTTTTTTTTGAGACAGGGTCTCGCTTTGTAGTTCAGCCTGGCCCTGAGCTCACTATGGAGCCCAGGCAAGCCTTGAACTCAGCAATCCTCCTGTCTCTGCCTCCCAAGTGCTGGGATTACAGGTGTGAGCCACCAGGCCCAGCTGGACTTTTCTTTCAATGGTTCTCGGTATGTCTGTGTCTTGTCTGCAGCTTTAGCTCCTGCTAAAAATGCCACCCTTCCCTCTCTTTCCCCCTGCTAACAGTTGATGACTTTGTGTTTGGAATCTGAGTTGTATCACTGGCCCGTTTAGCTTTTCTCCTCCCTATTGCCTCTTAAGTAGATTCTCACTGGTTTAAATGTTCACCATGATTTTTGCCTTTCCTGATTGGACCTTGACCAACAGAATAATTAAAATTTACACAGTATTCACTAGACATCAGACACTTTTCTAGCTGTATTTGTAAACCAGCTTTTCTAATTCTACCATTAGAACAATGATTTACACTTTACACATGAGAAAACTAAGAGTTTGATGTAGCCCCTCGAGATTTCTATCTACCTCCATCCAGACTTTCTTTTTTTTTTTTTTGAGACAGGGTCTCACTTTGCAGTTCAGGCTGGCCCTGAGCTCACTATGGAGCCCAGGCAAGCCTCGAACTCAGCAATCCTCCTGTCTCTGCCTCCCTAGTGCTGGGATGACAGGCATGAGCCACCACGCCCGGCACTGTGGTATGTGGTATTGACTGCTGGTGGGCGTGAGTCTCCACGCCCAGCACTGTATGTGGTTACCGGGGATTGAATTCAGGGCCTTGCACTTGCGAGGCAGGCGCCGGAACCACTGAGCTAAATCTCCGGCCCATCCAGACTTTTTTTTTTTTTTTTT
>PVIC010053765.1:0-11726 GCA_004025085.1 Thryonomys swinderianus
TTTTTTTTTTTTTTTTTTTGAGACAGGGTCTCGCTTTGTAGTTCAGGCTGGCCCCGAGCTCACTACATAGCCCAGGCAAGCCTTGAACTCAGCAATCCTCCTGCCTCTGCCTCCTGAGTGCTGGAATTACAGGCATGACCACCACACCTGGCACTGTGGTATGTGGTACTGATTGCTGCTGGGTGTGAGTCACTGTCCCTGGTATTATATGTGGTTACTGGGGATTGAATTCAGGACCTTACACTTGATAGGCAGGTGCTGGAACCACTGAGCTAATTCTCTGGTCCTGTATTTTATCTTTTTGTTTTCTTAGTTTTAAAAAATAATTCAAGGGCCTTAGAATATTTTAACTTATCACTAATTTCTCTAATTTATGTATCATATTAAAGTAGTATTTTAGGTCTTTTAAAAATACATACATTATATGTTATTTTCATCATATATATTTAAACCATTTAAGATTTATCCATATATTATTTTATACCTCAAGCATCTAAGATCATTTTTGTTTTGGTTTTTGAGACAGGATCTCATTATATAGCCGAGGATGGCCTTAAACTCAGAGCAATCTTCCTGCCTCAACCTCCCAAATGCTGGGATTACAGGTATGCACCACCACACTGGCATAAATCGTGCTTACAAACCTGAACCACATACATTAGAATTTCCTTTAGTAAAGATCTATTTGTAAACTCTAATTTTCTTTTTGTAAACTCTAATTTTCTTTTTTGTAAACTCTAATTTTCTTGTCTGACTTTTTTTTCTAAGTTTTACTTTCTTACAGGATACTTATACTGAGTATATAATTCTAGGTTAACATTTATTTTCTCTTAGCGCAGCAAAGATACTATTTTATGGGGATTTGTTAAAAAGTCAGTTTCAGTCTAATTACTTTTCTTTTTTACAGGTGACCTGATCTCTGTCTTTAATATCTATTGTGTCTTTGATGCAATTTTACTGTGATGAACCCAAGGGTGAATTTTTTTTTTCTTTTTGAGACAGTGTTTTACAATTAGTTTAGGCTGGCCTCACACGATTCTTCTCCCTGCCTCAGCCTCTTGAGTGCTGTGACAACAGGCAAACATTTTTTATTTATCTGCTTTGGGAGATCTGGATATGTTAGATTCATTAATAATAATATTTATGAATATTTTACCTTTTCTCTTTTAAAATGCTGAATTGTATTTGTTTTGGGTTTTTTTGTTTGTTTTGTTTTTTTTGAGACAGGGCCTCGCTTTGTAGTTCAGACTGGTCCTGAACTCACTATGTATCCTAGGCAAGCCTCGAACTCACAGCAATCCTCCTGCCTCTGCCCCCTGAGTGCTGGGATTACAGGCGTGAGCCACCATGCCTGGGATTGTGGTGTGTGGTTACCAGGATCGAACTCACGACCTTACATTTGCCAGGCAGATGCTGGAACCACTGAGCTAAATCCCCAGTCTAGAAAAGCATTAAATGTTCTTATAATTCACTGTATCATCTACGTTATCATAATATTTTTGTCTTTCTCATTGTCTTCAGATATTTACTTTCAAGTCCACTAATTATATTCTTATTCTAGATAGTATATATTTAATTCTTCCACTGAGTTTTAAATTTTAATTGTTTTATTGATCTGAAGCTCTAGTTTGTGCTTTTTCAAATTTGGTCACTTTATATAGTCTCTTATTCTTTGTTCATTACTTCCAATCTCTTTAAATATATTCAACATAACTTTATACACCGTTTCAATATCTAGATACAATACACTGTTAATTCAATATCTGAATTCTATTTGTATGTCTGACTTTAGTTTAGTTTTTTTTTTTTTTTTGAGACAGGGTCTCGCTTTGTAGTTCAGGCTGGCTCTGAGCTCACTATGTAGCCTAGGCAAGCTTCAAACCCAGCAATCCTCCTGTCTGTGCCTCCCAAGTGCTGGGATGACAGGCGTGAGCCACCCACTGTGGTATGTGGTATTGATTGTTGGTGGGCGTGAGTCTCCACGCCCAGCATTGTGTGTGGTTACCAGGATCAAACTCAGGACCTTGCACCTGCGAAGCAGGTTCCAGAACCACTGAACTAACCCTCCTGCCCCTGACTTTAGTATTTTTGATATCGCTTTTACTTATGATGCCTGGTTTCCTTGTGTTTATGATTTTTAACTTTGATCATCTCCTTAAAACTAATTATCATGTTCCTTAAAACTAATTATTTGTAAAAAGTCTTGAAACATAGATTAAATTTACTGTCATTCAAAGTGGATTTGAGTTAACCTCTACCTATTTCCATACGAGTGACCCAGGACCATTTTAAAATATATTATCTGCTGAGGTTTGGTAGGGGCTTTTGTCTTTTATTTTAGCTAATATCCAGACTACAAATTCATGTAAGTGCTAATTTGTAATTATGAATTTTAGTAGACACATTCCACCATTCAATATAAAGGTCAAATTTAGCAAATTTCCTTGCTGTTCCCTTCTGTGTGGAGCTCATACTTAACTTGATAACATTGCCTCTAGGGGGTCCAACTTATGATAAAGGTGGTGTTTTTCTTTGATTTTCTGAGACAGAGCTTCCCTCTATAATTCATGCTGGCCTTGAACTCACTGTGTAGCCCAGGGTGGCCTTGAATTCTCAATGTTCCTCCTGCCTCAGCTTCCTAAGTGCTGGGATTATAGGTAACTGCAACCATACCTGGTTTAAAGGTGGTATTTTAAATCAATAATAAAATGATGGAAAAATTAATAAATAGTTGTGTGATAAGGAGGAACAGTATATATATTTTTTGAAGATAGAAAGGTACATCGGGAAGTTTGTAAATATGTTCTTTATATTTTTATCATCTTGGAGTAGCTTAACAATTTGGTGGATATTGTGGTAAAAGATGACTGTGAATCTTTAGGAAAAGTTCTCTTAGGAGACTGCAGCTTTCTTTGAGTTTTAGGGAGGCAAATAAGTGATTTCCAATAAAATCCTTTATTTTACTCACAAGCACGCTATTTGTGCAGGGCTTAAAAGGGAAACACATTTTTACCCTACATTTTATTAGCTGGAATCTCTTGCCTGGGCCCTGCAGGACCTGCTGTCCAGGTGACTCATTCATGACTGGTGATATCTGTAGTCTGAGATGATATCTGAGGATGGGCCTTGAGCTTCAGCTCCTGGCCTTGTGGATTTCTTCCGGGCCTACCAGCTTCTTTACAGCATGGTGCTTAGATCAAGTGTCCTAAGAACCATTGCTGCATTGCTAGTGACTACCTGGCCTCAAAAGTCACATAGCATTATTTGTGTTGTAATCACATTCCTGCTCAATGCCAAGGGGAGGAGACATGGATCTCATTTATAAATGGGAATAGTATGAAAGTCACACTGTAAAAACAGCCTGAGAGATGGGAGATAACATAGGAAATGTTTTTCTGTTTAAGGAAAATACATTGTGTCACCACAAGATGAGCTTGCTGTAATCTGCCTCTTTAATGTGGAACATACTCTATTAAGCCCACCAATGCCCTGCATACCTGGGAAGGACCTGGAGAACTGCAGTTACCTAATTATTTCACAGTGACATGGGAGTTTTTCCATTAAAGGGAAAGCCACAACACGCCCATGCCCCCACCCGTCTGGAAGCCACTACCAGGGAGTCATCACAACTATCACAACAGACACCTTCACCCTGTACTCCTCACTGCTCTCCAGCCCAGGCACATGTGGGTTTCTCCTTTCTGGCCATTGTGCATGGCCTCTGAAAACTGAGGTGTGCATTCCCCACTGGAGCCCCCATGGACATGCGCACAGCCTCAGTTAGCTACCCGTGTTTCTTTAGAAGCTTCTCAGCAGCCAGTGGCATTTCGTGGTCAAACCATCATGAGCTCACAGGAAAACCACTGGTCATGGGAGGAGATGAACTTTTAAGACATGAGGAAGTGACTTCTGAAAAACACAAGTTAAGGCATGAAATAGGGCTTCCGCTTTCCTGTTCCTTCTCCAAATTCTATTGAAATTGTAAAGAAGTTGAAAAGGAAATTCAAAACAGTACAGGACCACCAAAAAGGGTGCTTCCAGCAACCAAACAACATAATAAGGAATTTTTTGAAAGAGTGTGAAACAGAATTGAGGGAAAACCCTACCATGCTGAAAGGTCATAAAGCCATCAAAGGGAACAGAGTGCTTAGTCAGTTAACTAAACAGCTTGATTTCTTTTTTTCTTTCTTTTTTTTTTTTTGAGACAGGGTCTCGCTTTGTAGTTCAGGCTGGCCCTGAGCTCACTATGTAGCCCAGGCAAGCCTGGAACTCAGCCATCCTCCTGCCTCTGCCTCCCGAGTGCTGGGATTACAGGCATGAGCCACCATGCCTGGCACTGTGGTATGTGGTATTGATTGCTGGTGGGTGTGAGTCTCCACGCTCAGCATTGTATGTGGTTTCCGGGGATGGAACTCAGGACCTTGCACTTGCGAGGCAGGCTCTGGAACCACTGTGCTAAATCTCTGGCCCCTATTGGTTGATTTCTTGATGATATGCATTCTTTCTGGAGTGAAATGGAATCTTGAGTGTTGTTTTAATTTACATTTCATGAATGACTAGTAATACTGAACTTTTTTTCATATATGTATATGTAATCGCTAATTCTTCATCTGAGAAATATCTTTTTATTTCAGATGCCTAGTTTTAGACTAGGTCTTTAAGTTTGGGGGGGCTCTAATTTTTTTGAATTATTATATATAACTTTTTTCTTTCAGAATCCTATTTATTCCTTTCCCTCATTACCAAATTTCCTGTGGAAATATCTCATTCTACAAAAACTGTCATACTTTCTAGAGCTCATTTGCATTTAGAGGTGCTCATATCAAAGAGAAGATCCAGTATTTGCCTATCTGTGATCTATTTATTTCACTCATTAGAGTGTCCTCCAGGTGTATCCATTTGTACATAAATGAATCAATCGTGTCATTCTTTATGGCAGAATAATACTCCATTTTATTAAAAAACCACATCTTCTTTATCCAGTCTCCAGTTGATGGGCATTTGGGTTGTTTCCAAGATTGAGCTATCACGAACTGAGCTGCTATGAACAAGGGTGTACATCTGTCTTTCCAATGTGATTTTTTAAATTCTTTTGGGCATATTCCTAGCAGGGTGAGAGCAGGGTCAAATGGGACCCCTAGTCCTAGTTTTCTGAGGAATCTCCACACAGATCTCCACAATGGTTGCACAAGTCTACAATCCCACCAGCAGTGGACAAGGGTTCCTTTCTGCCCACAGCCTCGCCAGCATTTATTGTTGGTTGATTTTGTAATAGCAGCCATTCTTTGTGGAGTGAGATGAAATCTCAGTGTTGTTTTCATTTGCATCTCTGGAATGACCAGTGATGTTGAACATTTCTTCATGTTTCTTAGTTACTTTGACTTCTGCCTCTGAGAAGTGTCTGTTCATTTCCGATGCCCATTTTTGAATTGGGTCTTTAAACTTGGGGAGGCTGATCTGTTTGAGTTCTTTATATATTATAGATAATAGCCCTTTGTCTGATAAACAGCTAGTAAAGATTTTTTCCCATGTTGTTGGTTGTCTTTTAGCAGTGCCAGTGACTTCTTTTGCTGTGCAGAAGCTTTTCAATAGGATGAGATCCCATTTGTTAATTATATATAATATATATAATTATATATTATATATAATTTTTGAGTTCTTTTAGTTCTTGATAAATAGCTGGTAAAAAAAAATTTCCCCCTCTGTGCATTGTCTCTTCACTCTTGGTGGTTTCCTTTGCCGTGCAAAAGCTTTTTAATAAGATGAGGGCCCAAGTTATTGATTCTAATATTTCCCATACAGTCTAGGTTTCATTCAGGAAGTCTTTGCCTATTCCTATGTTCTCAAGTCTTCTACCTAGTCTATCTTCCAGAATATTTAGTGCTTCTATTTTAATTTCATTTTATTTTGAGACAGGGTCTCGCTTTGTAGTTCAGGGTGACCCTGAGTTCACTATGTAGCCTAGGCCAGCCTGGAACTCACAGCAGTATTCCTGCCTCTGTCTCCCAAGTGCTGAGACTACAGGTGTGAGCCACCACAACTGGCATTATGGTGTGTGGTATTGATTGCTGGGATTAGGAGAGGTGTGAACCACCATGCCCAGCATTGTGGTAACTGGTTACTGGCATTGAACTCAGGACCTTGCACTTGTGAGGCAGATGCCAGAACCACTGAGCTAAATCTCCAGCCCTAGTGTTTTTATTTTAATATTTAACATATTTGATTCATTTCAATTTTAGGTTATTGCATAGTGAAAGATACGGGATTAGTCTCAATCTTCAGCATGTGGAAAGCCAGTTTTTATAGCACTTTATTAAAGGCTAACTCTCTTCCAGTGAAGATGTTTGGCTCCTTTGTCAAATATTAGGTGGTTGAGTTAAGTCTAGAGTTGTCTTTGTATCTTATAGTTTGTTCCATTGATTCTCAGGTCTGTTCTTTTGCCAGTACCATGATGTTTTTATCACAGTAGCTTTGTAGTATAATTTAAATTCAGGATTGTGATGCCCCCTGCCTTGGCTTTTGTTGCCCAGGTCTTTCTTTGCTACTCTAGGTCTCTTTAGGTTCCAAATAAATTTTATGATTGCTTTTTTCTAATTCTATGAGATATGCTGTTGTAATTTTGATTGGCATTGCATTAAATCTGTATAACAATTTTGCAAGTATGGCCATGTTCAGTATGTTGGTTCTTCCTATCCAAAAACAAGGGATATCTTTCCATTTTCTGATATCCTCTTTGATCTCCTTCTTCAGAGTACTGTAGTTTTCAATGTAGAGGTTTTTTACTTCTTTTGTTAGAGTGATTCCTAGGTATTTCATTGCTTTGGATGCTCCCGTGAAAATGATTGTTTCCCTAATTTCTCTCTCCATGAGTTTGTTATTTGTGTTCAGGAATACTATTGATTTTTTTTTTTTTTGAGACAGGGTCTCGCTTTGTAGTTCAGGCTGGTCCTGAGCTCACTATGTAGCCCAGGCAAGCTTCAAACTCAGCAATCCTCCTGTCTCTGCCTCCCGAGTGCTGGGATTACAGGCGTGAGCCACCATGCCTGGCACTGTGGTATGTGGTATTGATTGCTGGTGGACGTGAGTCTCCACACCCAGCACTGTATGTGGTTACCAGGGATCGAACTCAGGACCTTGCATTTGCAAGGCAGGCACCAGAACCACTGAGCTAACCCTCCAGCCCTACTATTGATTTTTGAATGTTGACTTTTTTTTTTTTTTTAGACAGAGTCTCGCTTTGTAGTTCAGGCTGGCCCTCAGCTCACTATGTAGCCCAGGCAAGCCTCGAACTCAGTAATCCTCCTGTCTCTGCCTCCTGAGTGCTCGGATTACAGGCGTGAACCACCACGCCCCGCACTGTGGTATGTGGTATTGATTGCTGGTGGGCATGAGTCGCCACGCCCAGCATTGTATGTGGTTACTGAGGATCAAACTCAGGGCCCTGCACTTGCAAGGCAGGTGCTGGAACCACTGAGCTAAATCTCAGGCCTGAGTGTTGACTTTATATCCAGTTACACTAATGAATTTAGTTATCAAATCTATACTATCCTTATTCTTTTTATTTTCCTCTCTTGTCTAATTGGCCTAGCTAGTATTTGTAGGACTATATTGAGCAAGAGTCATGAGGACATCTTTGTCTTGTTCCTGATTTTAGAGTAAAAGCTTTCATGTTTTGTCCACTTAGTATGATGTTGGCTGTTAGTTTGTCATAATGGCTTGAGATTAAATAATGGCTCATCACATTGAGATAAAAGCCACCTATACCAAATTTCTGTAGATTTTTTAACATCATGAATGGGTGTTCAACCTTGTCAAACATTTTGAGAAGTTACTTACCTAGCCTGTCTGTTCCTACTGTCTCCCATGAGGCAGAGTCCTATAATCAAAACTTGCATTAATCACCAGGTAAACAGTTCTCATTTGAAATGAGGGAATAAACCTATAAATAGGGCCAGAATTCCATAACAACATTATGGAGAGACCAAGAGCATGAAAAAGAAAATCAAATTCAATGATAACTCTTAAAAAAATAGTTAATGGAGGCAGACAAAAACTTTAAACACGGTATCCTCAGAGTTACTTCAAATACATCACAGCCAAATAAAAAGAGTTGCTATTTCATTCAGATTTCATGAGAATTTAAAAAATGTAATGCTAGCCAGGTATAGTGGTGCATATCTGTGATCCCGGAACTTGGGAGGCTGAAACAGGAGGATCACAATGAAGCTGAGGCCAGCCTGGATTACATAGTGAGACCTTGTCTCAAAAAACCAAAGGAAAAAAAAGAAAAAAGAAAATGACCCCACATCTTCTTTATCCATTCTCCTACTCTTGGGCATTTGAGTTGTTTCCAAGATTTAACTATCACAAACTGAGCTGCTATAAACATGGGTGCACATATGTCACTGTGATATGAATCTTTTTATTCTTTCATGTACATACCTAGCAGGGAAATAGCAGGGTCAAATGGTACCTCTAATACCAGTTTTTTGAGGAATCTCCACAATGGTCACACCAGTCTACATTCCCACCAAGAGAAGGGCTCCTTTTCCCTGACAGCCCAGCCAGCATTTGTTGTTGGTTGATTTTGTAATAGCAGCTACTCTTTGTGGCATAAAATGTTGTTTTCGTCAGCATCTCTCGAATGACCAGCAATGTTGAACATTTCTTCATGTTTCTTTGCTGTCTTTACTTCTTCATCTGAAGTGTCTGTTCATTTCAGATGCCCATTTTTGATTGGATTTTAATGGAATATTACTTTGCCATAAAGAAAGATAAATGTGAGTCATTTATACTCAACTAGATGTACCTTGAGGGCATACTCATAAGTGAAATAACTAGGACATAGATATGTAAATACTTTTATCATTTCTCTGGTATGAGAAACTACAGGTGTAAATGAGTTCTAAAATGTTTGATAGGTATTATGAAATAGGAAGAAAATACTCAAAAGGAAAAGGGAAAAGGGGGTAGGGATAAATAAAGAAGAGAAAGAAAAATTTGATGGTAAAAAAGTAAACAAAGCCTATGTACATAGTGGGTAGGGGTTTAGGGAGGGCAGGGGAATTGGGAAAAATGAGAATTAAGATGTGTCATGTACTGGTACAAATTCTCAAAGTTAATTGTGATCATGATGTATATATAAAATGTGCCAATAAAATCAATTAAAAAGGAAATATATATATATATATATATATAGCTAAATCCAATAAACTGAATATGCAAAAAATAAATTGGAAAACTGAGCTGATTCTTCCTTTTTTTTTTTTTCTTTTTGAGACAGTGTCTTGCTTTGTAGTTCAGGCTGGCTCTGAGCTCACTATGTAGTCCAGGCAAGCCTCGAACTCAGCAATCCTTCTGTCTCTGCCTCCCAAGTGCTGGGATTACAGGTGTGAGCTACCATGTTTGGCACTGTGGTATGTGGTATTGATTGCTGGTGGGCATGAGTCTCCATGCCCAGCATTGTATGTGGTTACTGGGGATTGAACTCAGGACCTTGCACTTGCAAGGCAGGTGCCAGAACCACTGAGCTAACCCTCCGGCCCTGATTCTTCCATTTTAAAATGAGGAGGGAGAGAAACAGAGGGAGAGAGGGAGAGAAGGGAGGGGAGAAGAAGAAAAAGGGGAAAGGAAGAAAAGAAAAACCATATAATTATATTAGGAAATAATAGACATGAGGGCTAGGAGTGTATAGCTCAGTGACAGGGTGTTTTCCTAGCATGCATGAGGTCCCATCATCATTCACCAGGAATTGATAGAGAGACATAGAGGAAAATTATAAAGGTGTAAGAGTGTGAGAATAATAAAAAGGGATGGAATTGCCAAAGAAATGAGAAAAAATAGTTTCCAGAACTTAAGAACATATTAAGTTAAAAGAGTCTATTAAATGTCAGGTAAAAAAGAATACAAAATTATCTTCTGAAGTATCCTGGTATTGATATGATAAAGAAAAGTTAGGTCTTTCTGCCACTCCCTTTATAAAACCCAAAAGTAACAATATGAATGAGAAACAGTAATGCAAGTTCCATACTGGATGACCAGAGGCCTGAGCCCAGGGCTGCAGATCTGAGGAGAAGCCAGCAAAACTCATGATTCTAAAGTGAAACACAGATGACAAAATCAACAATCCCTTTTTTATAGTGATAAAATGAGGTTTTGGTGTTAGGGAATTTCCAGGCACAGTTTAGTACTGAGAAAAAGCTTATGTAGTAAACTTGAGCAAGAATTATCACAGATTAATCATATTTTTCAGGAAGTGATCTGCTGAAGAAAGAGAGGAGGAAGACTGATTTTGATACCTCTGGTGTGGACCTCAAGCAGGCTACAGAAAAACTAAAGGAATTTATTTACAAACTGAAACCTGATGTTATGAAAGCAGTAGACTGATCCTATAAAATTAAAAAATAAGGGCCAGAGATTTAGCTCAGTGGTTCGGGCACCTGCCTCACAAGTGCAAGGTCCTGAGTTCGATTCCCAGTAACCACATACAATGCTGGCTGTGGTGACTCATGCCCACCAGCAATCAACACCACATACCACAGTGCCGGGCATGGTGGCTCATGCTTGTAATTCCAACACTCAGGAGGCAGAGACAGGAGGATTGCCGAGTTTGAGGCTTCCCTGGGCTACATAGTGAGCTCAGGGCCAGCTCTGAAAGTGAGACCCTGTCTCTAAATAAAAAATAAATAAATAAATAAATAAATATTAAAAAATAAGAATATGATGCAATAACTACAGAATTGACACTAATTAAATTGTCTTGAAGTATATAGTAAACAGAAAAACATTTTCATTTTGCTTTCACTTTACACATACTAGCACCTTTGTGGTAATGTTTATTTTTTCCTCTGAAGTATCCAATTAATTTTGTTTCATGACGTACAGTCTTATCCTTCAACTCAATTTCTATCACCTTTTTTTTTTTTTTTTTGAGACGGTCTTGCTTTGTAGTTCAGGCTGGCCCTGATCTCACTATGTAGCTAGCCCAGGCAAGCCTCGAACTCACAGCAGTCCTCCTGTCTCTGCCTCCCAAGTGCTGGGATTACAGGCATGAGCCACCATGCCCAGCATTGTGGTATGTGGTACTGATTGCTGTTGGGGAGTCATCATACCCAGCACTGTGGTATGTGGTTGTGGAGAGCTGCGATGTGCCGCGCCTTAAAGATGGCGCCGGTTTCCGCCTTCCGCCAGTCAGCTGGCGAGCGCTCTCCGTGGTAAACAAGTCCTTATTTGGCTGTGCCTGTTCCAGGTGCCTGTTTCCGCATTAGAGTAGCCTATCTGCTTTGCCCACGTGGCTCACTGAGATTGGCTGGCCTAGGAGTACTTAAATCTGTGGGAGGGTCTCCCCGGGGTCAGAAGATGTTTCAAGGTTCCTGAATAAACTGCTTGAGGAACTCTCACGGGGTCGTGTCTTCCTTGCTGGTCGAGGCGGACGCGACATGTGGTTACTGGGGATCGAGCTCAGGACCTTGCACTTGCAAGGGAGACAACAGAACCACTGAGCTAAATCCCCAGCCCTACTTTCTTCTTTTTTAATGTTGAAATTTATTAATTCAGCCAAGTGTGAGGGTGCACACCTGTAATCCCTGTACCTGGCAGGCTGAGGCAGGAGGATTGCTAAAAGTTCAAAGCCAGTCTTGGATACATAGTGAGTTCAAGGCCATCCTGAACTACATAGCAAGACTCTGTCTCAAAAAGAGAAAAGTTAGTGCCGGGTGTGGTGGCTC
>PVIC010053766.1:0-11746 GCA_004025085.1 Thryonomys swinderianus
GACTTTATCTCAATTTAATACAAGCTATTTATGAAAAACCAACAGCCAGCATCATACTCAATGGGCAAAAACTGAAACCTTTTACACTAAGGTCAGGAACGAGACAAGGATGCCCACTGTCACCACTCTTGTTCAATATAGTACTGGAAACATTAGCCATAGCAATCAGGCAGGACAAAGATATAAAAGGAATAGATAGGAAAGGAAGAGGTTAAACTGTCATTATTTGCTGATGATATGATACTCTATCTAAAGGCCTAAAAACTCAACCAAAAGACTGCTAGACTTAATTACCAAATTCGGTAGTCTTGCTGGATACAGGGTCAATGCTCAAAAATCAACAGCCTTTGTCTACACAAACAACAGACTCACTGAAAGAGAAATTGAGGAGGCAATCACTTTCACAGTAGCACCCAGAAAAATGAAACATCTAGGAATCAACCTAACAAAGGAAGTGAAAGACCTCTACTCTGAAAACTATAGGACTCTGAAAACTGAGATAGAAAAGGAAACCAGAAAGTGGAAAGATATCCCTTGTTCCTGGGTCGGGAGAACCAACATCATCAAAATGGCTATACTCCCACAACTACTATATAGGTTCAGTGCAATTCCCATTGATATTCCAAAAGTATACTTCACAGAGCTAGCGAAAATAATTCCAAAATTAATCTCGAAACACAACAAACCTAGAATAGCAAAAGCAATTCTAAGCAACCATGACATGGCAGGGGGTATTACAATCCCCAATGTAAAACTCTACTATAAAGCCACTGTGATAAAAACTGCATGGTACTGGCAAAGTAACAGACCTGAGGACCAGTGGAATAGATTAGAAGACCCAAAAAGAACCCCTGATACACTAAGCCACCTTACTTTGACAAAGGAACCAAACATCCCCAATAAAAGAAAGACTCTTTAACAAATGTTGCTGGAAAAACTTGGCTATACCCTGCCAAAAGCTAAAGCCAGACCTATCTCTTTCACCATGCACAAAGCTAAACTCACAATGGATACAAGACTTAAACAGTAAAACAGAAACAATAAGCCTGCTGGAAAACAGGCTAGGTAAAACTCTTGGAGACATGGGCTTATGCAGGGACTTTATGAATAAAACCTCTATAGCATAAGAACTAGCAGAAAGAATCAACAAATGGGATCTCATCCTGCTGAAAAGCTTCTGCACAGCAAAAGAAGTCACTGGCACTGCTAAAAAACAACCAACAACATGGGAAAAAATCTTTACTAGCTGTTTATCAGACAAAGGGCTATTATCTACAATATACAAAGAACTCAAACAGATCAGCCTCCCCAAATGTAAAGACCCAATTCATAAATGGGCATCTGAAATGAACAGACACTTCTCAGAGGCAGAAGTCAAAGCAGCCAATAAGCCTATGAAGAAATGTTCCACATCACTGGTCATTCGAGAGATGCAAATGAAAAAAACACTGAAATTTCATCTCACTACACAAAGAATGGCCGCTATCACAAAATCAACCAACAATAAATGGTGGCATGGCTGTGGAGAGAAAGGAACCCTTCTCCACTGTTGGTGGGATTGCAGACTTGTACAACCATTGTGGAAATCCATGTGGAGATTTCTTAGAAAACTAGGACAAGGGGTCCCATTTGATGCAGCTATCCCCCTGCTAGGAATATACCCAAAAGAATTTAAAAAATCACATTGGAAAGACAGATGTACACCCTCGTTCATAGCAGCTCAGTTTGTGATAGCTCAATCTTGGAAACAACCCAAATGTCCATCAACTGGAGAGTGCATAAAAAGATGTGGGTTTTTTAATAAAATGGAGTATTACTCTGCCATAAAGAATGACACGATCGATTCATGTAGGTGCAAATGGAGATACCTGGAGGATGTACTAATAAGTGAAATCAATAGATTACAGATAGGCAAATTCCAGATCTTCTCTTTGACATGAACACCTGTAGATGCAAATGAGCATTAGAAAGTATGACAGCTTTTATAGAGTGGGAAATTTCCATAGGAAATTTGGTGTGGGAATGTAATGAGGGGAAGGAATAAATATGATACAGAAAGAAAATAAAAGAGTATGTATAAAGGGGGTAGGGAGGTGTGGGTGTGTAGGGATATGGGTAAAAATGAGACTTAACTTGTGTCATATACTGGTATAAATTCCCTAATGTTATATGTGTTTGTGAGATGTATATAAATTGTACCAGTAAAGAATTCAATTAAAAAAAAGATAAGGTGGCTTATTGTATCTGGAGTTGTTTACAATTTTGTGAACAAAACCTCTGTAGCAGGAGAACTAGCAGAAGGAATCAACAACCAGGATCTCATCTTATTAGTAAACTTCTGCACAGCCAGAGAAACCAGCAGCAGAGCCAAAAAGACAACTGATAATATTGGAAAAAAAATTTACCAGTTGTTTCTCAGACAAAAGGCTACTATCTACAATATATAAAGAGCTATACAAAATCAGCTCCCCCCCAAAAAATTTAAAGACCCAGTTCAAAAATAGCCATCTGAAGTGAATACACTTTTTTTTAATTGAATTCTTTATTGGTACATTTTATATACATCTCACAATCGCATGTAACATTGGGGAATTTGTACTAGTATAATTTTCATTTTTACCCATATCCCTACCCACCCACACCTCCCCACCCCCTTTATACATACTCTTTTATTTTCTTTCTGAATCATATTTATTCCTTTCCCTCATTACATTTGGTGTGTGAATACACTTTTTAAAGGAAGAAGTCAAAGGAGCTAAAAAACATATAAAGAAATGCTTAGCATCACTGGTTCAAGAGATGCAGATGAAAGCAACACTGAGATTTCATCTCTCTTCACAAAGAATGGCTGCTATCTCAAAATCAACCAACAACAAACAAGACTGCATGGAAAAAGGAACTCTTTTTCACTGTTAGTGGGAATGTAGACTGGTACAGCCACTATGAAGATTGGTGTGGAGATTCCTCAAAAAACTAGGGTTAGAAACCCCATTTGACCCTACTATTTCCCCGCTAGATATATGCATGAAAGAAAAGATTCATATCACAGCAACGTATGTGTGCCCATGTTTATAGCAGCTCAGTTTGTCATAGCTGAATTTTTGGATACAACCCAAACGCCCATCAATTGGACACTGGATAAATAAGAAGTCATTTAAAAAATGGAGTATTACTCTGCCATAAAGAATGATGAGTTTGAGTCATTTATACCCAAACGGACATGCCTTGGGGACATACCTGTACATGAGATAAATAGGTCACAGATGTGTAAATATCATATCTGTTTCATGGTATGAGATATTGAAAAATGCAAATGAGTTCTAAAATGGACAGTAAATATTGTGAAATAGAAAATATTCAAAGGCAAAGTGGGTAGGGGTAAGTAAAGATGGGAAGAAAAATTTGATAGTAAAGGAACCAATGGTTATTTATATAGGAGTTGGGGGTTTCTAGGGTGGGCAGGGGAATGGGGAAAAAAATGAGAATTAAGTCCTGTCATATACTGGTAGAAATTCTCAATATCAAATGTTATTATGATATGTATAAGAGGTACCAATAAAATCAATTTTTTAAAAATATTTATTTTAAATAACTATACATTACCTCACAGTTCCCAAAAGTTAAAAGTCCAAATTCTCAATGTTGAATGTGATCAGAAGGTATGTACAAAATGTATCAATAAAAGCCATCTTAAAAACGTTAGAAGACCAAGCACAGATTTGCTCCCATGATTGACTCTTTACTTAGGTCAAAATCAAAAGGTCAGCAGATCTGAAGTGCCTTTTTGGAAATGCTGGAAGATGTTGTTAACCAAACCACTGAGACTGTTCACAGCTTGCGGTCTAAGTCTAAAATATCCTGTTTTTGTTTGTTTGTTTGGTTTTTAACCAGTATTTGGTTGAATATGGGTCTGAACTTTTATAATTTGCCCATATCCCTTGAGTTCAGGCCAATCTTTTGAAGGCAGTTCTGGTAGGCAGCATCCATCTCACACTTTAATCTCTTGTAACTCTTCTGTCTCATCAACCTCACCAGCTTCAGATGAAGAAATATCACTACTCACAGGAACAGAGTACTCCAGCTAAGAAAGTCCTCTCTATCCTCACCATCCAAAGTCCAAAGTTTCTTCATTTACTCAAAGTAAAAGACAAATATTTTAGAATGTTCTACAAAAGCTAGGCAAGCTCTTCTCCCATCATCTATGACTTAACACTTTGTTAGCCCTACCACTTATGCTTTCCTCCAGGGGAAAGACACTTTACTTATTTTGTTTTAAAATGTTTTGCTCTTTTGAAGACCTTTAAAGGCTCACTTAAATAAGTATGCTTTGGGGAGTTAACTTTTATGTGTAAACATATTTCAAAAACTTACTTTGTTTAGTATAATTTCTCAATCTTAGTACTATTTATATTTTAAACCAGATAACTCTTTGCTGCAGAGAACTGTTCTGTATCTTCTCAGATATGTAACACAGTTCTGGAATTATGCTCATTAGATGCATTCACACCTTCTTGATGTCACAATTTAAGTGTCTCCAGGTATTATGAAATGTCTCCTGGGTGGCAAGATTGCCACTAGTTAATATCACAAAGTTTCAAAGTAAGAGTGGCTATGATAAAACTTCCAATTTCAAGAGTTTCATAATATCATTTTTATATACTCTATAAATATTATTACTATGAATAAAAGGAAATGCTAGTAGTTTCTGTGCTAATGAATTATCTTCATTCAATCAAAGATATTAATCAGGTGTTTGTTTTAAAAAGATTGCTTAACTAAAAAAGGACAAAGACTAAACAGATTATGGACCACAGCAATTATTAAAACAGAAATATAAGTGAGCTAGTAAATAATATTTAATCACATCATCAGCCCTCTTTATAAAAGGTTAACAAAAGCTGGCCTTAATAAAAATGTCTGATATTAAAACCCAATCTCTTGGTTTTCAGAAAGCCATTTTAAATAAACTAAGGCTGCATGTGTAAGAAGTCTCTACTGAATATTTAAAATGTATTATGAATAGATTTTTAATAAGAGCTTACTGCATGTCCTCTGGCATTAGTATAAGGTTAGTTACTGTAGAAAGTTAGGGTACTCCAAAGCTTTGGAAATGAAACTCTAATAAAGGAATACAAGTCATTTTCAAATGCTTTGGTAGAAAAACTAACCATGATGCAATGGTCACATGTTATTTCTAATTTCTGAACAAGAATAAAATATCCATTCAGAAAGAATGTAAAGTCAAAGGTAGACTCTAATCCTGGCAGCATGAAAAATAAAGCCCTTCAACACAATGATTACAATGATTGCAAAAGTTACCTCCAAGGACATTGAGGAATGAATAATTAAAATTAACAAATTCTGTTGTTCCGCTATTTTTAATAATTTTTTCTGGACTTAACATTGTTCTATGCAGAAGCGAACAAGAGAAACCTAATCCATGGGGTCAGGAATCTTGAGTTCTAGTGGAGAAAGAAAAATAATAAACAAATTAACAATTAGTAAGTAATATAGCAAAAGGTAATGATCTTACTAAGAGTGAAATGATAGAAAAATTCCGGGAGTTAAATGAATCAGGAAGTTGGACTCTGAATGAAAAGTAAATATTTGAGATTTTAGGGCAAAGAAATCATTGATAGTATGCAAAATCAAACTATTGAGAGAAGCTGGAGAATTTTGTCTTAGTCTTACTGTCTAGGAAGCAGTGTTTCTTACTAGAATCATTTGAAAACAAATATAAGCAGGAAGTAGAGGATGTGCTTATAAGTATGTTAGCTATTAGCACAAATTTACACACATCATAGAAACATGACAGTTTAATGACTTTGGTAAGGTATCCTACTCTCAGGTAAGATAAGCAGGTGGTTTCCAAATGACAAATGGAAGTTAAATGAACTGAACTGAGTCTCATCAAATGGATTAGGCATTGTGAAAATGGTCCAGGTTTTGTGGGAAAATATTAAAATTTTAAAGTAGAAAAGATAGTAATAGACTAGCCAATAAAAACTTCAGAAGCTGTAATCGAAGAGAAAGATATGGCTGAAATAAATAAAATAATGAATACCTGTGTGGCTCTGGAGGCATGTGGATGACAGAGCAGAAGAACTGCAAATCAGAGACATCAAGACCGTCTTGCGATTTTGAGGGGCATATTTACATAAATAAGGGGCTTTATTATTTCAGAGGCAAACTGGTATCAGAATATTTCTTGTGAATGTGTTTGTACACTTTCTCTACAAAGAGTAGTCCATATTTGTGAATTAAAACACACTATTTATTTTGGGGATAGAATTTATAATCAGCTCATACTACGTGGAAAAACCTGTGACCTATGTCCAGTCCTTCTATGGTGATTTGGAGATATCACAAGGGAAAGCTGAGGCTGAAAAACTAGGTTGAAATAGTAAATCTAAGGATGCTGATAGCCCATTGACATCTTAAAAGACACGTTATTTTCTTATTTTTAAAAAAACTCTTATTCTCTGTTCCATTATAATTCATTGACAGTATATAACCATCACTTTCATCAAAGCTCATTCCTAAGACATTTATGGCCACTAATAATTTCTTTATGACATTAATTGTGAGTGTTAACTTTTTATGAATGTCAGTGATTAAATCTGAATATTTCAGTCCTTATCACAGTCAGATTAGTTTCTATATATCTTCTTTAAATGCATAACTTTATGTTTGAATTATATTTCCATCCACAGTGAATAGTCTAATTAAGTAATTACGAAGAAAGTATAATACAATAATAAAAATGAAACAACCTTAGGTTGAAAGTAGGATAAATAAAATATTAGCATTTGGTTACACTAAATATTTAAGTTATTCTTAAATCCTGATATTAAGCAGATATTACATTTCAAGTGATTTTTTCAGAAGTTTTTTCTACTTATTTTCAATGATAGAGGATTATAGCATAGTTATATCATTTTTTTAAAAGGTAAGCAAGCCGGGTGTGGTGGCTCACACCTGTAATCCCAGCACTCAGGAGGCAGAGACAGGAGAATTGCTGAGTCCGAGCCTTGCCTGGGCTACATAGTGAGTTCAGGGCCAGCCTGAACTAAAAAGTGAGACCCTGTCTCAAAAAAAAAAAAAAAAAAAAAAAGGTAAACAAGCCAGGTGTGGTGGCTCATGCTTGTAATCCCAGCATTGGGAAGGCAGAGACAGGGGGACTGCTGTAAGTTCGAGGCTTGCCAGGTTACATAGCTCAGAGACAGAAAAGTGGAGGATTATTTTAACAGAAGACGACAGACAGACAAAGACAGAGAGAAAGTGAATGAACTCTAGCATTAAAATGTATCTAAAAGTATACTTTTAGAATAACTGTCTTATCCGTTTTATATATTTTTCAGTCTTAGTCTGTAATTATGATAATTAACTTGACAAAGACATAAAATAAAGGAATCTGATGCTGGTGAAAAAGGGGAGGGAGGGTGTCTTAATTACTTATTGCTGAGACAAAGTATCTTACATACAGTTAAAATGGAAAAGATTCATTTAGCTCAGAGTGCATAATCGCTGTCTCCAAAGCAGTGGCAGAGAGATGACAGCTCATGGTAGATGCGCAGTAACAAAATACCAAGGGGCCTTAACAGCATCTTTCTGCCCTTTTTACCTAATTCAGATTACTAGGGTTATGGGGGTGCCAAATAAATTAATGAACTGATTTAATAATCACATACTCTTAATCCCAGCTTCACGCTCTAGATTCAATCACCCCTAAAAACGCCTTGGGACGACATAGGCTTGGAGGCACATCTAAACACAAACCATAAAGGGGAATGCAAAAGAGCAATTTATTCAGCAAACTGCATTAACTGGCGTAGTTATTCCTAAAACAGAACGTCTTTCTTTTGCATTACTAAAGTGAAAACCCTCATATATCCAAGCATTTGACATCAAATGTCATACCTGAATCTAGAAAGAAGTTAGAATTAAACATTGACATGTTTTAGTCTAACAGCGTAATTTGTTTTGTTACTAGGGATTTGATGAATTGCAGCTTAGCATGAGTAATTCCTATAAGCATACATAAATGAAGTGTGAACAAAATATTGTTTAGGGAATTTTATATTTGTGTGTATTAATTGCCTGGATTTTCAAGGATGACTGATACATTATAATTTGAACTTCAAATGTCCTTCAAATTAGTAGCCTGCCCAAGAATTTAAATCCTTACAAAGAAATAGCTTTAGGAGCTTTACTTTATTTTGAGAATACCAAAAATATTAACACCTTTCATGGTTTTCTTTTTATACCTTAAGCTTAAAAAGTGTATTAACCATGCCATATTTAAATGCATTTAGAATATGTTTCATGAAAAATAGCTTGTATTTATGGTAGAATTTCATGTCTAAAAGAAAAAAAATAATTACTGCAATTTCTAAAATCTGTTCTGCACAGTCAAAACTTGTTAGTAAAATAAATAAAGTGTAGATCACACTATTCTGTATAAGAACACACCCAATTTAGATGTATGGCAAATATCCTTTTGAAGAAACGACTCAGTCCATGTTCTTAAAATAAAACTGAACTGGGGAGACTTCTGGGATGATGGCAGAGTGCTGAGCAGTAAAGAAAAAACTACCTTGCAATTTACCATCCCCAAACCAGAGTACAGCAGCACATGAAAAAAAAAAAAGAGGCAAGTGGTCCTGAAGACCCATGAAGGGGGTCTTCTCAGAAGATGAAAAAGGAAGAGAGCAGGAAAAAAAAAAAAACTTTAACAGAAAGGACAGAGATTTTTTTCCCTCAGTAAGGTTGTTGCTGAGCTTATGCAGAGAAAGGAACTCTTCTCCACTGTTGGCGAGAATGTAGACTGGTACAACCACTATGGAGAACAGTGTGGAGATTCCTCAAAAACTTAGATTAGAGCTTCCATTTGGCCCTGCTATTCCTCTGCTAGGTTTGTACATGAAAGAATTAAAAGATGCATATTACAGCAATATATGTGCACCCATGTTCATAGCACCTCAGTTTGTGATAGCTAAATCTTGGAAACAACCCAGATACCCATCAACTGGAGACTGGATAAAGAAGACTTGGTTTTTCTATAAAATGGAGTATTATTCTGCCTTAAAGAATGATAAATTTGAGTCAGTTATATTCAAATGGAGTACTTAGGACATATTCATAAGTGAAATAAATAGGTCACAGATGTTAAATATCATATATTTTCTCTGGTATGAGAAACTGAAGATGTAAATGAACTCTAGAATATATGGTAGATGCTGTGAAATAAATATTCAAAAGGAAATGGGGTGTAGGGGCAAGTAAAAAGTGGAAGAAAAAATATGATGGTAATAAAAAAGGGAAACAAAGCTTATGTATATAGGGGTGGGGATTGAAGGGTGGGTTGGGAATGGGAAAATGATAATTAAATTGTGTCATATGCTGGTGTAAATTCTAAGTATTGTATGTGATTACGATGTGTATATAAAATGTACCAACAAAGTTCAAAATGTTTTAAAAAGGATGCTTGATGGGGGAGGGGCTGCCAAATTTGCAGATGACTGGTAATTTCTGATTACTCACAGCCCCCCATGGAGAAAAGAGCTAGTGAAGTAGAACAGCAGTCACACTGGAAGGCACCAATGGCTGTTTTCAACAAATATAAATTGGTTCAGGAAAGAAGACAGAGGACCGTCAAGTAAGGAAGCTCTTTGCTCACCACCCCAAGGGACTGAGGATCTGCAAGCCAGCAGAAAGCCAGAATCAAAAAAAGGATTAAATTCTGAGTCTTCCCTGATAAAGGTGCCAGCTGCATAATCACCATACAAAGCCCCTGCATATCCAACTTCCTGTCATCCATACCACTTCATCACATCCATGCATTCTGCCTTCCTGTTTGTCATACTGAAAAAGTGCCCACTGAGTGAAGAAAGTCTGAGGACTACAACCACTAGTGTGTCTGAGGACCAGTGTCACCTACAAGACCCTGGAGTCTTTTTTTTTTTTTTTTGAGACAGGTTCTCGCTTTGTAGTTCAGGCTGGCCCTGAGCTCACTATGGAGCCCAGGCAAGCCTGGAACTCAGCAATCCTCCTGCTTCTGCCTCCAGAGTACTGGGATTACAGGCATGAGCCACAATGCCCGGCACTGTGGTATGTGGTATTGATTGTTGGTGGGCAGGAGTCACCATGCCCAGCATTGTATGTGGCTACCGCGATCAAACTCAGGACACTGAGCTTGTGAGGCAGGCACCAGAACCACTGAGTTAAATCTTTGGCCCTCAAAACTCATTGTGAGAGAAGGGCAAGAGGACTTTAAATACCACAGGAATTCATTGAGCTGAATTTAGGAACCCAGACTTATCCTCAATTAACTAAGGCTATTTCCATGTGACTAGTTACTCTGATCCACATGCTACTGTCCATATTATCTATAGGAGATAGCAGGTACATGTCCTAAGGGGTAATGTCTTGGGGGGGGGGGCTGTTGATGTTGTTTTACTTGTTGTTTTCTTTTTTCTAATTTGTCTTTATTTTTCAATTTTCTTCCCTCTTTTAATTCTTAATTTCTCTACTTTCATATTGCAGAGTCTGTCTGTATTCAGACTTTTTTTTATTCTCTCAACTGCTCTTATGTTTATGGGAGAGGGAAAATAGTCTCTTGATTGTCTGATGCTGCTAGAAACCTCTATTCTTCCAGTTCCTTCATAGTCTCTTTTCCTTTGTTCAGTATCAGTTCCCTGAAGTTTCTAAGTTTTGTCCTCCCTACTATCCCTTTCTGCTGTATTATTACTATAGAAAAATAAGTACAGTTTCTAGTTGTTCTGCTGTTGTTAGTCTATTGTGCTTTGAATTTATTCCTTCTGTTTACTTTGCCCTCAAGCTTCTATCAGCCTCCCAGGGTTTGTATGATCTTAACTTGCCTTCTAAAACTATTTCTAATCTCTCCCTTTCCCGTTATCTCTTTACTCCCCAAATTGTTTGGTGGCCTTTTATTCCCAAAAGGTGATACTGCTATATTGATGGGACTGTATATTATAACCATATTTCTGGTTAGTTCTAAATTTTGACATAGGACCACAGATCTAAATTATGAGGTAAAGATATCACAATAGTGATTTCCATAATCTGTTATTTCCTGTGCTGTGTTTGATATTGTTGATGATACTGCTTGTATTATGTCAGCAAAAGTGATCTGATTGCTCTCTTTAAATATCTTTTATGATGTGCAAGAAGATCACTTAAGGACTATTTCACACCCAAGGAGGATAACCCAGGTGGTAGTCATCTCCTAAGGGTTCTAAATATTAGAAAGACATTTGCAATAAACATTGGCCACCCAGCAATCAAATCAAAAACATCAGCAAAGAGAAAGACATAGAAATGAGAAAAAAAAATCTAGATGTCAAGATCATCACCAGAGGGGAATCTAGGAAAAGAGTAAATAGAGGAAACCGATGCTAAATCACCAGGACTTTTGGAGCTGGTAGCAAAAGAGGATTTAGTAAAGTGAAAATAAGAAATAATTTCTTAGATAAAATCAGAGGTACTATCCAAAGTGGAAGATATGATTACTAACACTAAAGAGACCAAGAATATGATAAAATCTCAGATTATGGAAGTAATGGAATCTATTAAACAGTTTAAAAAACAGATCTCCAGGAGATAAAAAACTCCAATAAAAGTTTGTGAACTAGGATGAACAAATGCTAAAACTGAATATCAAACATAGAAGATAGAATTGCAGCCAATGAACAGGAAAATAATAATTTATAGAAAATGGAAAGGA
>PVIC010053767.1:0-11740 GCA_004025085.1 Thryonomys swinderianus
TGCCCAGGCAAGCCGCCGCAAACTCAGCAATCCTCCTGTCTCTGCCTCCCGAGTGCTGGGATTACAGGCGTGAGCCACCACGTCCGGCTTTGCAGTATGCCGTGTGGATTGTTGGTGGGCGTGCCTCCACGCCCAGCATTATATGTGGTTACCAGGGATAGAACTCAGGACCTTGCACTTGCCAGGCAGGCGCCGGAACCTCTGAGCTAACCCTCCGGCCCAGTCCTCTCGATTTTTAATTTTCCTTTTTTTAATTTTAATTTTTTGAGACAGGGTCTTGCTTTGTACTTCAGGTTGGCCCTGAACTCACTATATAGCCCAGGCAAGCCTCGAACTCACAACAATCCTCCTGCCTCTACCTCCAGAGTTCAGGGATCACAGGCGTGAGCCACCACAACCAGCACTGTGTGTGGTGTGTGGTACCAGGAAACAAACTCAGACCTTGTGCTTGCCAAGCAGATGCTGGAACCACGGAGCTAAATCCCTTGCCCTGATTTTTTGAATTTTGAGACAGGCTCTCCATAAACTGCCTAGGCTGGGTTTAAATTTGTGATCCTACTGTCTCAGCCTCACTAGTAGCTGGGATTATAGTAGTAGGTACCACAATACCCAGTTGGAATTCCCTTTCTCATTTGTAAATTAATGAATATTCTATTCAAATAATGAATATTTATGTTTATTATGAAAGTTAAATGAGATAAACACATAAGAAATTACTCAACTCTAAAGATGCATCGAATTATTGTGTTCTGGTTGAGTTTGAACCAAAGGACAAATGCAAGCAGTGGTGAAAGGATAAAGATTTGGGGGCTGGGGCCCGAGTATACGTAGATCAGCAGTGCAGGGTTTGCCAACCTTGTGTGAGGCACTTGGTTTAATCCTTGGCACTGCAAAAATAATAATGTAGGGATGGAGATTTAGCTCAGTGGTTCCTGTGCCTGCCTAGCAAGCGTAAAGTCCCTGGTTCAATCCCCAGTAACCACATTCAACAATACTATTCGTGGTGACTCACTCCTGCCAGCAATCAGTACCACATACCACAGTGCCGGGCATGTTGGCTCACGCCTGTAATCCCAGCACTCAGGAGGCACAGGCAGGAGGAGTGCTCTGAGTTTGAGGCTTGCCTGGGCTACATAGTGAGCTCAGGGCCAGCCTGAACTACAAAGTGAGACCCTGTCGCAAAAAAAAAATAATAATAATATTGAGCTGGGCATGGTGGCACACACCTATAATCCTAGCACTTGGGAGCTGAGGCAGGAGGAACACCAATAAAGTAGGATAATATTTTTCTTGAGACAGGGTCTCATGTTGTAGTTCAGGTTGGCCCTGAGCTCACTGTGTAGCCCAGTCAAGCCTCGAACTCAGAGCAATCCTCCTGCCTCTGCCTCCCGAGTGCTGGGATTACAGGCGTGAGCCACCATGCCCAGCACTGTGGTATGTGGCGTCAGGGATCCAACTCTGGACCTTGCACTTGCCAGGCAGACACTGGAACCACTGAGCTAAAGCCCCAGCCCCAGGATAAACTTGATGTATTGTCAAGTTTTGTTTTCGTAGTCCTCGGGATTGAATTTAGGGCCTTTGCACTCTAATACTCTCAGCCCCTTCTTTCATTTTTTATTTTAAGGGACAGGCTTGCAAATTGCTAGTTGGCCAGGGTGGACTCAAACTTGCAAACCTGCCCCTGCATCCCAGATTATAGGCAGCGCTGCTCTACCAGGAGCTTCCTTAGGGACAGTTTTTATTAAACTTAGCACTTCCTGCTCTGACCAACCCTCACCTTGCAAAGCCAACTCCTCTGCTGGTCCCATTGGTGTCTCGAAGGATCCGAGTGGAGATGACCTGACCGAAGGGCTTCAGCATCCCCTCCAGCTCCTGCTCATCCATGGACAGCGGGAGGTTTGAGATGTATAAATTGGTGGGGTCTTGCTCTTGTTGCTATACAAGAAGAATGAGAAACGAGGCTCACACCTCTTGTCCTCCTCCCATCCTGGCCCTCCCCTACAAAATGACATTTCAGAGGAGACTACAGGAAGGGCCCAGCACACAGAGGGAGCCAGCCTCCCTCAAGCCCAGCCCACCAGCTTGGGTCGCCATGGAGTCTGGGAAGAAAGGAGGGTAGATCTGGCCCCTGGCTCAGCAGGGTGTCGCTGTCTCTAAGAGCAGGCAGAGCAGCACTCCCTCCCCAGCGGCCTGTCCCAGGACTGTCCCACACTCTCGGTATGGCTTGCAGCACCCCCTTTCTGGCCACAGCACAACCTTCTGAGCCGGAAGTTGTTGTTCCTGGAGGAAGGAAGGCCAGGAAGCGGGGGGGGGGGGGGGGGGGGGGGGGGGGGGGGGGGGGGGGGGGGGGGGGGGGGGGGGGGGGGGGGGGGGGGGGGGGGGGGGGGGGGGCGGTGCGCAGGCGGGTGCGCAGCTCGCGGGTCCCAGCGAGTCTGGAAAGCACTCGGAGCCTGGGAACCCCACGGGCGGCTAGGCCTTTGGGCTCCAGTGAGAACTTTACCCCAGAAGACGGGGTGCCTCCCTCCAAGAGCAGCGCCCCACTCCTGTCCCATGCTGCACGTAGAATCCAAGCAGCCACTGAGAGTGGTCACCAGGGGCCTTAATTCCTCTCTGCCTTTCCTTTCAGGGTTTTTTTTTCTTTAACGCAAACAGAAAAGGGTGCCAGAGAAGGCCTGCCGCATCAGCTCTCTAAATAGTGCTCGTGAAGAAAGGCAAGACCTAAGAGAAGTGCAGGAAAGTTCTAGTTTTCAAGCGGTCTAGACAAGAGTAAATATATAAATAGCAGCCCGAGGCAGATCCGAGGAGGAGAGCCAGTTTCCTTCCTGCTGTGGTTTCTCCGGCTCTGCAGCAGAGCCGCGCCCTGCGCCCTGCGTGGACCATGCTGGGAGGAGAGCGCCTCTCTCTGCTCCGAACCTCTGAGTTGCACAACTGGCTTCTTAGAGAAAGTTGCAAAACTATCCCAAACTCTCAGGGGGACGTGGGGCCAGGGTGGAGCCGGCGAGGCAGCCGTTGTGCCAGAGGCCTTCCCACTGTCCCGACTGATGCAACAGGGCGGCCTGTCGTGGACCCTGACAACCGTGCTCCTCCGCAGCCAGGGTGCTCAGGGGACGCAGCCAGACTGCGGCCAGACGCCAGGAAGCACTTCAGACAGCCTCGCCTGCCCTCAGGGTCCTGGAGTCTCCGGAAGGGCCCCGAGCCTCAGGACTAGGCTCCAAAGCTAAGCATAACCTCTCAGGACCTGGGGAAGCTGCAGCGACCTGAGGCAGCGAGCGTCTTACCTTTGCCATCTGGGCCTGCACGCCACTGGCTTTCAGAGCCGTCACCGCCTTCTGGGCTGCTGAAGGGCTGTCAAAATCCACAAAGCCATAGCCTGGAACAGGGAAAGAGCATCATAGGGAGGTGGGCAGAGGGGAGGTAGGAGGCTGGGGCTTTTCAGGAGACAGAGGAAGAGTTATGCCCCATGTAAGGGCAGTAGCAAAGAGAAAGAGAAATTAAGAGGTTTCAGGTAGGCATGAGGTCCTTGTGCTGGCCCCTCTGGCTCCCCTTCCTTGGAAGCCCCGAGGCTTCAGGAACTAGACCCATAGTCCACACATAACCCCTCTTCTAAAAAGTACTCCCTGCCCTCTTCTCTCGACACCTCCCCGAAAGCTTGGCTGGAGGGGACAGGGGACGCAGCCTCTCCACAGCCGACACCCTTCCCCCCTGACCTGCAGTCCTCTCCTGCCGTTCCTCCAGCACAGGGCCCAGCACTGCTCAAAACCCCTACGCTACTCTTCCTTAGAAAATAACACCCACCCAGGCTTCTAGTGGCCTTGATATGGGAAACAGAAACAACTTCATTACCCACCTCTACCGCCCTGTGCAGGAAAACAAAGTTCAGAGGGAGCCCAGAGGACTCTAGGGAACTGCTGAGCCTTCGGGCCTTAGGTCTGTCCCCCAAGAGCATTTTCAGCTCCTGCTGTCTGGCCACCAGTGAATTAAGTACCGACTCACGAGTGCTTCAAGCCCAGAACCTCAACACCCCTCCCGGCCCAGGTGCCCAGGCCTCAGCAGCAAAGGGAAGCTCTCCTCTCACCTTTGCATTTGTTTGTGGTCTTGTCCAGTATGGCCTTAGTGGAGACAATCTTGCCATATCTAAGGAAAAAGAAAATGCAAAAGATGAGTGGGCAGGGAGCAGGAACAGGACAAAGACAGACACTGGGGGAGAATCCTCCCTCCCCCTGGGCCCAGGAGAATCATGTCTCCTACTCAAATTCATACAAAACACAAAGAAATGAATTAAGTGTTACCCTGAGCGAGGCAGGGTGCTTCACACCTATAATCTCAGGACTCCTGGAGGCTGAGGAGGGGGATCACAGGTCCGAGCCCCGCCTCTGCAACTCAGTGAGCCCCTGTCTCAAGGACAGGGGCTGTGTGTGGCCCTGGAGGTGGCTCAGTGCACAGGCCCGAGCCCAATCCTCAGTCCAAAAGAAAGTCACCCTGAGCACAAGCCTTTCCTGAGCTTATGCCACAAAGGGAACTATGAAGAACGAGGTGCCTGTCGCGCTTGTACCAACATACTCTTCCTTCACTAGCGCTCAGGTTCCTGCTGGGAAAGGGCTCTTTTTAGATAGAAGCTTGGCACTGGTCCATAGTGCGTGTGTCAGGGCAGCGTCCTGATGGGCATTCTCTGAAGCTAAAAATAACCCCCGACATTGCTTATCTTCTTCTGGATGAACGCCATTCCTCCTCAAAATCTAGTCATTCCTCTCTGCGCTGTTCCACTCCAGACAGGGTCTCGCTTTGTTGTTCAGGCTGGCCCTGAGCTCACTACGTAACCCAGGCAGGCCTCACACTCAGCAATCCTCCTGCCTCTGCCTCCCAAGTGTTGGGAATACAGGCATGAGCCACCACACCTGGCATTGTGATATGGGGATCCAACCTGGGACCTGGAGCTTGCCAGGCAGACACTGGAACCACTGAGGTAAATCCCAGGCCTTATTTTTGTTTTTTTGGAGACAGGATTTCACCATGCAGTTCAGGTTGGCCTTGAGCTCACTATGTAGCCCAGGCTGGCTTCGAACTTGAAGCCATACTCCTGCCTCAGCCTTCCAAATGCTGGGATCACAGGCATGCACACCACACCAGGCCTGCCTTACCATATTCTAAATCTTCTGTTTTCACTGTCAAAATATGACATGCACACCTATGATCCAGGCACTTGGGAAGCTGAGGTGGGAGGATTGCTGCAAATTCAAGGTCAGCCTGGGCTACATTGAGAGTTCAAGGCCAGCCTGAATTATATAGTGAGATTTGTCTCAACCCCCCCAAAAAAGATATGAATGTGACTGCAAAGGGGGCAGGGACACCACCAGATGGAACAGCAGTATTAAAAAGGCCACACATGACGTGGTGATACACACCTATAACCCTGGCACCCTGGAAGGCTGAGGATCATGTGTTTCAGCTCTGTCTGAGCAACTGTGACTTAGACCTTGTCTCAAAATAAAAAATAGAAATGTGCTGGGGATGCAGTTGAGTATGGAGACCTTAGGGTTCGATTCCCAACACCACAAAAAGTAAATAAATAAAACTGAAGTATTTCCTAAGCACCAGGCTTATAGCTCAGTGGTACAGCACTTACCTACCATCATCCACAAGCCCTGGGTTCAAAGTCCCAGAGCCACACACACAAAAAAAGACAAAAGCTAATCCAAAAGGTGACTGGCTTTATTATCCTGCAGGACATGAACCACTTTTTTTTTTTTTTGAGACAGGGTCTTGCTTTGTAGTTCAGGCTGGCCCTGAGCTCACTATGTAGCCCAGGCAAGCCTGGGACTCAGCAATCCTCCTGTCTCTGCCTCCTGAGTGCTGGGATGACAGGCGTGAGCTACGACGCCCGGCGACATGAACCACTTTTGCACCTAATCTAGCAGTTTCTTTCCAACATTCATTCTTCAGTGCCAATAAGCAGTTCCTGAACACTCTCTGAACCTACTCTTCTAACCTGCCTCTTGCTTCTATTAACAAGTTAAATACATCCTCGATCGATGTTCATTCTGTATTTGTATGAGGGAAATGTTTTCATCTTTCTGAACATCCCACTTCAGCAGCAGTCCCGTGGAGCCCCCAGAACTCCTGGGGCAGAGCAGCATCGCCAGTGAGGGCGGATGTGAGGCACTCGGTGGAGAAAGCCTCTCCACTCCATCCGAGAGGGCCAGGATATCACAGAGCAGAACAAAAATCACTAGCGAAGTCAGAAATATAAGAACTAACTGAAAACAGTTGGCAGGGTCTGAATTTGAGGCCAATACCCCAAACAAGTATTTTGTTTTCCATCTGTCCTCTTCTCCCTGAAGACCATATGATGATTGATTTATTTGTTTTCACTCTTTGGCGGCCTCTCACTGACATTTTTAGCGGAGCTTCTGCGACCCCAAGGATTAGACAGAGTAAGCCAAGCGATGCTCTGGAGGCTGGGAAAAATGCACACGAAGAGGGGGTAGGGATGGACTTGGTGCTCCTAGCCCTTTAGGCCTACATACTTGGATTCTTTCCCAAATTTAGGCAAGAGGAGGGGCTCTGAGAAGCCTGACGACAGGCCAGAGGATACACATGCTGTATCCCTATCAAGGCCCCAGGGTGGAGCTTGCTGTGGTCTAGCAGCCTGAGACTAGCTCAGAATTTCCACTGCAGCTGGCAACAGCTGGGTCACTGCTGCTTCCGCCTTGGAAGAGGAGGACCCTAAAAGAGAACCTGAGTTCCAGCTCCAGACCACGCCTCCTCTTCCGGCCCACCAGAGTTTAGGATCCAGCAACATTCACTTCCCTGACTACCCAGGAAAAGACCACAGAGACAAAGGCAGGAAGTCCTTCTGCATAGAGAAACGCCCTTCCTCGCAAGGCTCCACCCATCTGCCAGGCCCCGGCGGGCCTCACTCCCCCTTCTCCACAGCTGCTCCTGGCTCTGTGCTCCCTGCCCTGCGCTGCTGACCCTGACTGTTCCACCCCTTCACACACTGCTCAGGTGGGCCAGGTAAAAGTCTAAAAGGAGGGTGAAGCCAAGTTGAGCTGCTTCTCCGTCTTGTCCCATAACAGAATTGTTTTGTTGGTTTGTTTTCAAGACAAGGTCTCACTATGGAGTCCAGACTGGCCTTGAACTCACTGTGCACCTCAGGCTGGCCTCAAACTTGAAGCCATCCTCTCTGCCTCAGCCTCCTGAGCACCGAGATAACAGGCGTGCGCTGCCATGCCCAGCATGGCAGGATTTCTGTAACGCACGGTGAGTTCCAGAACCAAAATACAAACCATACACGCCGTGGACCCGGTTGGATCTGATACTCTTTTCCCTGTGAACCAACACTTCCATCCATTCCCACCTCCCCACACGATGGTGCATTTCACTTACATCTTTCTTTGTCAAGGGAGACCGGTGGGAAGCAGAGCTGGTCCTGCACTCACACCTGTGGTCTAGAGAGGGCATCTGTGTGGCCAGCACTAGCGAAACCCACGACCTGCATGGACCGCATCACTTCCTCCGAGAATGAGAGATTCACAGAGCACCTCAAGAGCAACAACTAACTATATTTTGGAGGCGAGATGTCTGTCTACCTCTCCTGGGATTTGAAGCTGCTAGAACTTAACATGACTGCCTTGGAAATCTGAATTAATCACGTTGGACAATTATTATTTAGAATTGTCTAGAAAAGCTGGGCACATGTATATCCAGCCACCCAGCAGTTTTGCTCCTAGGTATACAGTCAATGGAACATACATGTAAGTACACAGTGCGATATTTATATTCATTCATAAAAGTCACAAACTAGAAACAACTCAAATATCCAACAAAAGTAGGATGGACATTTCTAAAGCAATTAAGGATAAAGTTTTGCTACATCCAATACCATGGATCAATCTGGAAAACATTGTTATAGCAAAAGAAGCCAGAGGTTTTTTTTTTTGTTTTTGCTTTTTGGAGACAGGGTCTCGCTTTGTAGTTCAGGCTGGCCCTGAACTCACTATGGTACCCAGGCAAACTGCCGCGAACTCAGCAATCCTCCTGTCTCTGCCTCCCAAGTGCTGGGATTACAGGCATGAGCCACCACGCCTGGCATTGTGGTATGCGGTGTTGATTATTGGTGGGCATGAGTCTCCACGCCCAGCATTATATATGGTTACCGGGGATCAAACTCAGGACCTTGCGCTTGCGAGGCAGGCGCTGGAACCACTGAGCTAACCCTCCGGCCCAGAAGCCAGAGTTTTTAAAAAGAAGAAAACAAAGAAGCCACATACAGAAAGGTCGTGCTGCTGTGCACAGTAGTACATGCCTGTAATCCCGGTGCTCAAGTGGCTGAGGCAGGAGGAAAGCAATTTTAAATCCAGCCTTGGCAACTGTCTTAGCTACTTTTTGCACCGAAGAGACAAAATACCCAACACCCAGGTTAAAGGAGGAAGTGTATCTCAGTTTAGACTTTATAGAGGTTTCAGCCTGCAGTCAGCTGGCACCAAGGCAGGCGGTGTGGCCAAGGGCATCACGGAGAGACAGTGCACAGCAAGGCAGGGCAGGCACAGGGCGGCCGGCCGTGAAGCAGCAGGCAGCGGGCAGTGACAGCAGCACCCCTCTGTCCCTCACAGTCTCTCCAGGCTGCGGGACCTCAGGGCAGGCAGCTCTCCCCACTGTGCCAAGCCCCTCAGCGGGCTGGTCTGGTTGTCACACATCCTTGATCCCAGCATCACATACTCCGGATCCAGCTGCCTCTGAAAATCCCCACCCAAGAGCACATGAGGCTTAGGGGGACATCTGGACACAAGCCGTAATGCCAATATTGCAAGACTTTTTTTGAGACAGGGTCTCACTTTGTAGTCCTGTCTGGCCCTGAGCTCACTATGTAGCACAGGCAAGCCTCGAACTCAGCAATCCCCCTACCTCTGCCTCCCGAGTGCTGGGATTACAGCCGCCGTGACCATCCCTGGTTATGATTATATTTCTATGAAGTTCAAACAGTCCACTCTAATCCACTGTATAGAAGCCAAACAGCTGACATGCTGTAAGGGAGGCCGCTGGACAGCAGGCAAGATCTGAAGGGCGGGGTCATGTCATGTTTCCCAGCCGAGGTGTAAGTGTCTGCTCAAGGCTACTCCCTTGTGAAAATCTACTGCACCAGGTACACTTCTGTGCACTTCCCTGCATTCTCGTTATACGTCAAAAGACAGTTATGCAAAAGTACCCAATTCTTATTTCTCCCTCTTTCCACCATTCCTGCACCCACATTCAGTTCCTTCCTTTTTCCGATTCATTCCGTGTCCCACCCTCAGCTTCTTCTAGTCGTGCTCTATTTGAAACACACACGTTTATTTGAAACACCTACTGTTCTGCCAGACAGAAGTGAGCTGGGCATGTGTGCATTCTGCCTTTTCCCAGAAATCCCAGCCGGGGTCACCTACGGTCACTCTCCACCTCAGGATTCACAGGGTCTGTGGGTTCAATGCTAGTTTCAAACCAGCAGGGATCCTCCTGCCTCAGCCTCCAGAGAGCTGGGATTACAGGGCTGTGCCACCATGTCAGGCTCCACTGTCCTTCTTTACTGGCATGAAGAGTTCTCGGATGCCCGGAGTAACCGCTGGCAGGAGAAACTCTTCAAGTACCTCACTCCATCAGCTTCTCCCATTTCTTCTGTCCCTGCTGGCAGCTCTCACTGCCTCTGGCCAGTGTACACACGGTACTGAGCCTTCCTGTACAGTGTACTCTCCCCACAAGAGCTTTCAGTTCCCAGAAGATGCTAAGTTTTACAAAGTCAGAGACTAAGCTTCAAAGGCCAGACTCATCCTGCCTTCCCATCAGAGAAATACATAAAGGATTTACATATCAGTGGCTAGAAGAGTAATTTTTTTTTCTTTTTTGATGGTACTGGGGATTGAACTCATGACCTTATGCTTGCAAGGCAGGTGCGATGCCCCTGAGCTAAATCTCTGGCCCTCAGAAGAATAATTTTTGTAAGAGAGGGCACTGAGACAGACGCCTTGCAACTATGGGGCAGGAACAGCATGCTTTGATACCGCAGCACAAGAGCGTCAGGCGAGAAGCCAGAGTCACAAGTCTGCACCGCCCCGGGGGTCTGCGCATGCCCGCCGTGACTTACGGCTGACACAGCTTGACAAGGTCCTGGTCAGTCGTGCCTGGCTGCAGCCCGCGGATGTACAGGTTGGTTTTGCTCAGCTGGTCATGGCCATTGCCCCCACTGTTGCTGTTGGGGATGCTGTTGCTTGGACTAGGTGGTGCCATCTGCTGCGCCAGTGACACATATGGCTGCAGGGAGACACAAGGAACAGATGTCAGAAGGATGGTATATTTAGGTGTGAGAGACTGAGGGAGGTCCTGGCTCCCTGGGAGAAAATGATTCTAAATGCTGACAATGAGCCTAACAGGAGGATAAAAACTTAGAAATATAAATTAAAGGAATTCTGCCACAGAATTAAAAATATGTAATTTCACCCAGGCATGATGGCAGGCACACCTATAATGCCAGCACTCAGGAGGCTGAGGCAGGACAATTTTGGGAAGTTCAAGGCCAGCCTGAACTACATAATGAGACTATTGCAAAAGACTACAGTAACCCATTCAGGACCCATTCTGTCTCTCAGGAGCTACTCTTACTCCCCAGCAAATGTTTTTACTCTTAATTATGTGTGTGGGGGTACCTATCTTTCAGGAATCTTAAGAGGCTGAAACAAGCCCTATTAAAGGTTTTGAGAAAGGATACTTTTAGTCAGGAATGGTATGGCAAACATGACCATTCCGGGAGGCTGAGGCATGAAGAGAGCAAGTTTGAGCCCAGATTGGCCAACTCAGTGACACCCTGCCTTGAAATAAAAAAAAATTTTTAAAACGGCTAAGGATGTAGCTCAGTGAAAAGGCCTCAGGATCAATCCCAAGTACTGCAAAAAAAAAAAAAAGTATATTATAGGGGAATGTTTTTTCATAAAGATATTGAACATGGATTCTCAGGTTCTTTATACTTGATTCCAAATATTCCACCTAAGATTTTAGAATTCCCTATATCATAGTGTATTTTATTGCAGTTTTTCTCTATTTTCTTTTCTTTTCATTTTGTTTTCAGATGGCCTTGCTGTGTAACCCAGGGTGGCCTCGAACTCATGGAGATCCTTCTACCTTAGCCTCTGACTCCTGGAATTACAGTCGCACACTACAGTAGAGCCTGAGGCAGGAAAGATGGCTACAAAGTAAGACCCTGTCTCAAAAAACAAAACACTTTTTAGTATAAATCTATCTAGCACAATATTCCTGGAGTAATTAGCATCCTGGAGATGAATGCGAATGTCTTTTTTTATGAATGCTAATTTAATCTCTAGACTTTCTGTCTCTCTTTTTTGGTGGCAGTGGTAGTAATGACTGGGGTAACAACAAAGGAAAAATAGATGAATATCAGAAAAGGCAGCTCTTCGGCCAGGAGACTCTTAATATGAAATATGTCTTATAATTCATACCTCTGACCCTTAGCAAATTTCAAAATAAAAGGCTTAGTACTAGTAGATTGCTTAATTGGTCTGGTTTATTTTGGGGGGTGCTTGAGATAGGGTCTCATTGTGCAGTCCAGGCTTGCCTTGACCTCCTAGAAATTCTCCTGCTCAGCTTCCCAGGTGTCAGAATTACAGGCACACACCATGATGCTTAACTATTGGTCTGGGTTGGACCCGTTGCACACACATAAACATATGTATACACACACACACATACACACACA
>PVIC010053768.1:0-11746 GCA_004025085.1 Thryonomys swinderianus
AAAGAAAGAAAGAAAGAAAGAAAGAAAGAAAGAAAGAAAGAAAGAAAGAAAGAAAGAAAGAAAGAAAGAAAGAAAGAAAGAAAAGAAAGAAGGGAGGGAGGGAGAGAAGAAAAAAGAAAGAAAGCAGGCAAGCAAGCAAACCCTACATGGGCATAGTGATCCACACCTACAATCCCAGATTTTAGGAAGCTGAGGTAAGAGGATCTCCATGAGTTTAAGGCTTTCTTGTGTTACATACTGAGTTTAAGACCAGCCTGAATTATATCACAAGACTTTGTCTCAAAAAACAAAAGTAAGCAGTTAATTAAATTTTTAAAACCTAAAGCACATGTAGAAAACTCTTAAAATTTGTCAAGACCAGGCTTAAGTTTAAGCATTAAGTTTTTCATTAACCACTGTGCATTACGGTGTTTTAAGATTATTTCTAAATAAATGAACATATGAGTAGTAATTATTGTTGACATACCTATATGAAATGATAACTATTGAGGTTTATTTTCCAAAGATTAGTGCTCCAAAAGATGAAATACAATTACATGTGCTTTTTAAAGCAAGAATAGTTCTAAACAAAATTATGAACAAAAAATGATGAGTCAGTTTATCATTAGATAAAATTACAGGAATTACTAGTATTCCTAACATAAGGTCCTGATGAAGAGGTGGTAGTAAGAAGCCAATGAAAAGATAAAGTCAAGCAAGATCGGGTTGGCAGAACAGTAAAAACATGCTGTTTTAATTGGGCCCCATGCAGTGAGAGGACAGGAGCTCCTTGAATCAAGTTAAATATAGAAACTGGCTTGGTGGCCTACATCAGCAGTCATGCAGGGCTGACCGACACACTCAGATAGTTTTCATGCCACAGCGAAGTCTGTGGAAGGTGTCATTACTGGAACCCATTCAGTAACTGGGTGAAACCATTTACCCCAAAACTGAGCAAGGACCTAGGTCTGGGGTCCTAGCTCTACCAGGACTATATACTGCTTATCAAGATATAAGCATCAAATATGTGTGGGGTAAACCATTATTTATTTGTCCATAGTTAGTCCCAGTCCTCCTTCAGGAGAAGCTCACCACATAGTCAACCTCAAGGCTAAACAAATGGCCTAGTCCAGCCTATCAGAAGCCACATTTCCTCAGATGCCACTATCGGTTTCCGGATAACTATATGGCTAAAGCTGAACCAATCAAACCCTTTCTAGAAATTTTACTGAAAATATCTCAGGAAGAGTGAACCTGTCCTAAAATTATGTACATTAAAAGCTACAGCTGCTTGTGATTATCTTTTCTACCATCTGGAAACCATATCTAGAAAAGAGAAATGAGAGAAGTGAAAAGAGAGAAATGGATAAATAAATCCAATGTTTCCTTGGATTTCTCTAACTCATGAACATTGATTCTCTTTCTGAAATAAGCTAGTTGTGAGTTTTTATTAGAAATAAAATGTTCCTAGACCTTATTATATCAGCCATGCAAATTAGGCAAAAATTCTAATACTATCTAAAGAAGATTTTTCATGATAAATGAATGCACCAGTGCAGAGGCAAGCTGACAGTCCCATGGTGGCCACAGGTTTTTTAGGGTCATACCCATTTAATTTTGTAAACAATAACATGGAACCATGAGACAGTCTGCAGTGATAGAAGTGGGGAATTCAAATGTGTGAACTACAAAGCCTGGATATTAGACCTATAATTTCATTCTCACTAACAATCCATTAGAACAAACTGAGCTCCTCAGCCCATGCTTGACATACAAACATTCCAGGTGTGCTCTTAACCTGAAGAACATACAAAACCAACATAGGAAGGACTTGTGTGGGGGATAAATAACAATACTGAGAAAAGACAGAACCATCAACAAAATCCAGTCTTATTGGCAGAATCTTCTAGGTAAATGGAAATCAGTTATGAATAAACTTAATGTCTCAAAGACCTATCAAATAAAATTTGTCTAAAATAAAACAGGTCATCCTCCATCACAAATACAGTGCCTCTCCATTTGTGCTTGCATAGACAATATAATAAAGTAGATAAATTATAATTCCTTTACAGCCAATACCTGAATTATCTTCAGAGGAAACACTCTTGATAAATATTTTAAGGAAAGGGTAATCCACCTCTGCCCCTCACCCCTGCTCCAGGGAAGAAAGGTTAACACAAAGCATTCAGAAATGAAAAACCCTTCACTTGTTAAGGGAGAGGGCTGGTGGAACCAATCTGTGACTCCATAAAAAAAAAAAACAACAAATGGGGTTGGAAAACAAAAGAGGATGAAGGGAATAAGACAGGTTAAGTACCAAGTGAAGCTAAATTCAGCAGGGGGAGAGAAAGCCCAAGGGAATTTTTTAACAGAAGTGTAAAAATAAGTAAATTTTGAGCTTTTCTTCGTAGTTTTAGGTGACAATGAGTTGTTTGGTGGAGTCTGCAATGTTCATGAATATTTTTGTGTTTCCAAGAAAATAGTAAAGGAAACAGTTCCACATTTCAATAGATATTATGCAAAACTTCACAGTATTACAAAAGAAAGCGACTGACCACAGGAGATCATGGGAATATAAGCCTCATCCATCTTGTAAATATTGGAAAAGACCTTAGAATCACAAACGAAATGCGATGGGCTGGGGATGTAGCTCAGTGGTGCCACTGCCTGCCTAGCAAGTGCAAGGTCCTGAGTTCAACCCCAGGTTCCACATTAAAAACAAAACAAATCAAAACAAATGAAATGTGGGTTCAACACATTCATCTGTCTGTCATGGGGCTGTAACCTAACAGAAGCTTAACTGCTCTTTAACTGAAGCCCTCCTCCTTTGGCATGATCAACAACACATCCTTAATTTCTTTCTCTCTCTCACCATTGACATTCACCCAATTTATCTACTTCCATATGCCTCCTGAATATCTCCATCCTCAACCCTCAAGCTCTCCCAACCCAAATGTTCCACTTCCTATAGCCTCTTTGAGTTTACTATCTATTCAGTCCCTAAAAAGAGTGACATTTATACCCATCTCACACTCTCTCCGTCTCCTAAATGTTCTTCCTGCTTCTTCTCAACTTCCACCTTATTAGAACAAGTTTCTATCACTTCTGACCTAAAAATTGCTTTCTTCTAATCTCTCCATTCTAAGAGCCATCACCATCAAAATAGCCTTTCTTCTGTGCATATTTCAGCTGAACACACTCTTACTAAAAGCCATTTGTGCTTTTCTGTTTACATTAATAGAAGACTGAGCTTTAGCCTGTCCTAGAGCCTCATTCTCAACGTCTCCTCTTCCTGCTTCACCAGCCACCCTGAAGCATACACTGTCCCTAACACATAATCCTTCATGTTTTGAACATGTGTTTCCTTTGCTTTCTCCCCCTTGTCTTACAGACAATCCCTACTCACCCTACAATTACTACATCCTCTATAAATGGTCCCCAAAACAACTCAATACTTTTCTTTGACACACTTGTACCATTCCCTGTTGACCTTAATCATAGAATTTCCACAGTGAGTTATTACTTCATTCACACAAATTCCCCCATTAGTCTATGAGCACTTTGAGGGGAGATAATTTGTCATCTCTCTGTCTCCATCCTGCTTCCAGAAATGGATATAAATTATAATGTAAAAGGCTGTTGTAAGAACCAAGAAAAATCATAAGCATGTAATATATGGCCAGTATCCAAAACAAAATCATTTTTGAAATAAATATGATTTCCCTACTGTTTTTTATATTCCTCCCAAAACACATACACAGAAAATTTAGCCTAAAGCACCTTCTCATAAAATATATTTTTATCATAACTACAATATTTTAATTAAGTCTCATGCTCTATAGTTTGCACAATGCTAGTTTAATAATCAGCAGACACACATGCCACTTCTTCATATACTACAGCCAATCTCTCTACCTCTACTTACTGTTTCTACAAACTACACCCCTTATCTCTGTCTCTTCCATCACAGATATGGTCTTTCCCAAGAAGCTGAAAGGATCTTTAAGCTTATTGGGTTAGTGCTTGCATTTGCCACATAATAGACAAAGTGTTTAAACAAAACAGCACTGTGATTGCTGTTCCACAGCCCTGCCTGAAGCTTCACTGGATCCCCGGGGCTCTCTGGACAAAGTCAGGCTTACAAGATCCAAAATCATCTGGTCCCTACATGTATCTTCAGCCACATACAATGCCAGTGTCTACATTTTTGTGGTGAAATGCTGTTAAATCTTTCCAAATTTCCACATGTATCATAGGTGGTTTTATACCTTCTTGGTTTCTATTATATTGTGGCCACTATTTAAATTATCTTTCTCTTCTACCTTAATTTAATGACCTTGATATGAAATACAGCTCTCGTATCATGCTTCAGAGGAAGTTTCACAGACATGCAAAGGAAGCAGAGTATCCTTCTTTGCACTGCTGCAGAACATGGGGCATGCCTTTACAATCTATACCAAACTATAATGAAGGTACCCTTGCATGTGTCTTACTGACACTTTGTGACCACTTAAGGACTCTATTTTCTTTTCTTTTTTTTTCTATTTTTTTGAGATGGGGACTCACTTTGTATTTCAGGCTGGCCCTGAACTCACTATGTAGCCCAGGCTGGCCTCGAATTCACAACAGTCCTCCTGCCTCTGCCTCCTTAGTGCTGGGATTATAGATGTGAGCCACCATGCCCGGCATTATGGTACGTGGTACCAGGGATCGAACTCAACCTCAGGACTTTGCCTTGTAAAGCAGGTGCTGGATGGAACCACTGAGCCAACTCCCTGGCTCAGTGAATCCCTGTTCTTATAACCATAGCTCTGGGGAAGAACTTGAGAAGAGGAAACGCACAGTAGAATTCTGTCAAACTGAATGGAATGCAAGTGAATTCAGTGAGGATGGTAATGCTTTCATCACCCATGTACCCCAGAGGAATAGCAAAATCAACACATTACAGAGGAAACCAACCAGAGACATGGAGCCTGGAAATGGTAGACCTATAACTGAGTGTCAACTCTCTAAATCCAAAGTATATGCTGTCTTAATGTAGTGTGTCTTAGTCACCTTGGTGCTGAGACACAATACCTGATGTGATTTAAAGGAAGAGAAGCTTATTCTGGCTCAGAGTCGATGGAAATTTCATTCCATAGTCTCATCTGACCCCAAAGCAGGATTCAGGACAGAGGGCATAGCAGAGAGGAAAAAGCTTATGACATGGCAGTGGGAAACAGAGGGATTGAGAGAGCAGGGAAGGGGACATCTACCCTGTGGATGACACCCCAGGACCCACCTCCTCAGACCTGGCTTCAGCTTCCAAATCCCAGGTAGCTATAAACTCCTCAGCAGGTTGATCCAGTGCTGAGTGTCATGCCTCTGCAATCCAGTCACCTCCCAGCGGCACAGCATGAGTCCGTGAAGGTGCAGGGAGGGATATCTAGATGTAAACCCTAACAAGTCAGTTTTCATAAACAGAGCATTTTCTTCATTTACCTGATTTCACTCAAATCATGATGTCATTTTAACCATGATGTTTGCAATCAGTTTCCCTATCTGCAACTCAGTGATTAAAAACAGTACAGTTAAATAGCAACTCTCAAGATTAAAGACAAACTGAACATCTTCATGTTGGACTTGTTCTGAAATATTGATGTTGTGATGCAAATAAATAAAAAGTGTCTTCCTGTGGAGAAATCCAGCTGAATCTATCACAGTAAAAAATCATCCAAATGCACAAAGTTCCCTGTAGCTAACCAGCTCTCTCATGACTTCCTGGCCCTGTGAATGACAAAATCTTTCAGAGGCTGAAAAAAGAAGTGAGGAACCCTTTAGTGTAACTGAGCAGAGAGTTACAAATGGATTCATCAGAGGAAATTGCTAAAATGCCTACAGGTGCAAGAGGTTCCATATGTTCATTCTACTCATGGGTCCATTGGGAAAAAATTAAGTTCTCAGCAAAGGCAGCCTGCACCCACTCCCAGATGATGAAAGCATGACAACAGGCACCCATTCTAATTATGTCCCTGTCACAGAGCTGCATCTGGAGTGACTTCTCATGTGTGAGGTTAACAGAAAGCATGAGATAAAGAGGGAGACTGGGATGGAGCGGTGTACCATCACAGCGGCTGCCTCACTGAACAAAGGATGCTAGGAAGTGGGCCCTGCTGAGCTCTCTGAGGCAAGACAGAACCCTGAGTGTTCCAGCAGCGGTCTTCCTCCACACGCTCATGGGAGAGGATGATGCTGTGTTGGTCTGTATTTACTTTTCCATTTTTACTCCTGAACTTTCTTTTTAAATCAGTATTACTCATATTGCTCATCAGAAAATATCATCCAGCTATCAAGAGAAGTTCTAAAATCACAAAGAATTTTTCTAGTTTCATTGACATTCTTCAAAGTGCTATGTGACCAGGCTGAGTGAATGTTCTTCAGTGATGTTGGCCAAAGTCAACAAACATGCTCAGGCAGAGGCAGACAGTAAGAATCTTGGGCTTTGCAGGTGTAAACATCTGTCTTGACTATTCACTTCTGCTGCCGTCATGAAGAAGCAGCCACGGACAAGCTGTAGTGACTGTGGCACAATAAACTTTATTTAGCAAAGCAGAGCATAGACAAGATTTGGAGAAGAGCTGTGGCTTACTGCATCACTCAGGTTCACCATTCCCTGACCTAGATCCCAAAGGGTAAGAGAGAAGGATGTATAACCATCATCTATAGATTGCTCTTTCTAGTTAAATTCTCAGCTTCAAATTAGTTATTTTATGCTTTCTGGCTCATTAATGAAAGAGCAGGAAAAAATGACAACTCATTAATAGTCAAATCAAATAAGACTATATTTGTGGAAACACTTCAGAAAACCTGACAAATATAAGATGGTACTATGAGAACAAACAGATCCAACCAGATGAGACTGGAGTGCATTCATTCATAGGGTTCATTATCCAAGCACTTTATTATTATTATTACTATTATTACTCTCACTACTGGTAGTAGTGGAGATTGGCCCAAGGACTTTTCACTGAGCTATATCTCTAAAACACACACACACACACACACACACACACACATATGTTTGTAATCCATTTGTAACACACACACACATATATACATACATATGGAGAGATAGAGATTGATTATATATAGATTATATATATACACATAGAGATTATATATAATATTACATATAGATTATATAAAGAACTTATATAGAGAAACAAAGTGTCAGAGAGAGGCAGAGACAGATAAAAAGGCAGAAGAGAGGCATGCTAAATTGCCCAGGCAGGGTATGAACCTACAATCCTCTTGCCCCAGATTCCCAGAGTGCCGGAATTTCAGGTATGCACCACTGTACCAGACTTTGTCCAAGTATAGTGCATCAAAACTGGCACTGTGTGAGGCTCTGGTGATATAAACAGAAGGTTCCTTTTCCTAAGGTGAATTTGGTTTAGCACAAAACAGCCATTGAGGCAAGCCATTGTTATACCACAGGCTTAGCACTGTACCCAAATAATGTCTAACTCCATCCCAGATGTAGGTTCCTTTCTTGGTCTCTTTTGTTACACGTCATCCTCCATGAGTCCTGTAGCCCCTCTGCTATTAAGGAATGAGAATGAGGAAGGAGAAAACAGAGAGATCTATTGCTCCAATTTATAAATCCACAGTACAGTGATAAGGCTTTCTTGAAAAACAGATTTCAAGCAGAAGAACACAAATATGTGGGCTTTTGTCCCACTATCAAAAACTAATCTTTGGAGGACAAACTATAGAGACATAAGGAAAATTTCTGCAACAAAAAAGGCAGCCCTTTCAAGGGTTGGGAGAGGAGCTAAGAGGGAAGCGCAAGAGGCCCTGTAGAGAGCTGGGATGTTGTAGCAGTTGTCTGAAGAGAGGAACGGAAGTATGTAAGGAGGAGAGAAAAGTTAAAAGAGAGAGGAAAGAGAGAATAGAAGGTTATATGTCAGAAAGCCAAAGAGAAGAAACAAGAGTCTCTGGCCCAAATTGGACTATGATGTTGCAGATGGTGTTGGGTTGGGGAGATGCCTTTGTGGCCTCACAGATCTTATTTTAGACCAGCATCTGAGTCTTATTTCCTGGCATTACCTTATCATCATGTCTTCCTCAAACTTTAGTTGATGTATGTCCTTGCCTCAATCTCTGGCTGGACTTACAAGACTGGAATAAGGTCAGCTTCTAATGAGAAGCGGACGATTTGGGAGCTGGAACAGTACCTCATGTTTTGGCAGCAATTTGGGTGGTGGGAAGGAAGGGGAATGTTTTTAGTTGGGGTGAAGTGCATGATTGCTGGATTACAACACAGAATATATATCTTCGGGTGACTTCCCAGCTGCAGAATCCTGGCTGCAATTAGAAACCTATACGTCTAGTCATTTCATCATTTTTATACATTTAGGAGCTCAAGTGTTTGTGCTAGCAGGCTGCAGCTGGGTTGCTGTCAACTCCCAGCTGTTGTTTAGCTGAAACACCACAACTAAAAATTGTGTGCCAATATGACCGGAAACTAAATTGGGGACTAAGTAAAAATGTTCAGGATGAGTTAATGATGCTTCATGTTCTTAACGTTTGCTCTAGTCAGGTGAAACCTGAAAACAAAGGAGAGCTTAAAATGCATCCAGACCCTGTTGAGTGGTCTTTATGAGAAACAGACTGCAAACTGACGTTACCTCAATGAATATCTGGGTCTAACTGTGGTATTCCATCAGGCAGGCTTCTGGTCTTCCTTATGTTCCAAAGGTCGCCGGTTCAAAGACTTAATTTCAAATAGATAGCTTTGGCTGTATAAAGAATGGTTGAATTTGCCGGGTGTGGTGGCTCATGCCTGTAATCCCAGCACTCAGGAGGCAGAGACAGGAGGATTGCTGAGTTCGAGGCTTGCCTGGGCTACATAGTGAGCTCAGAGCTAGCCTGAACTACAAAGCAAGACCCTGTCTCAAAAAAAAAAAAGAAAGGTTGAATTCAATATTCAACACTTAGGGTGGCATTTTTGGACAAATGCAGGAAAAATAATATCCATCCTACAGTTGGACACTTTATAGATGAAATTGAGGGACTACATAAATGCATTAGGCTTGCTGTCTGGCATGGGTCTGGGCCTCCTTGCCAACTGAGATTTCATTTTTCTTTAGATTGAAGCCACTTTCCTTTTAAAAAGTAAATTCTGAGGCTGTTTCCAATTTTTAGTTCATTTCATTACCAAGGGCATCTGGGTTTTAAGAAGTGCCTCAAGGAAACCCATTCTCTTCCCTGATCCAGCCTAGTGTAAAGATGCTCCTGATGTCTGCAACATCATGACACTTATGATCTTCACCATCAATCTGCACACAGGCAATGCTGTCCATCATACTGTTAGTACCTCCAAGTCAGGACTCTACTTTCTTTTCTGTGTAGCTGAGGACCAGCTGCCCTAATAGAAAGGAAGCACTTTTACCTAGCAAGGAATTACAATCAGCAAAGGGATTTCGGGCAGGCTGAGTTTGTTTGTGGATAAATGTACCCCTGAGTTGTCCTCTTGTGCCTGAACCTTTCTATATTTCTTCTTGTGTCAATCTGGAACAACTGAGGATCAAAGCAAGTAAGAGCTGGCAGGTTGCTTAGAGCCACTGAGCACTACGAGACTGAATGCTGGATAACTTCAGAGCAAAGGTGGTTCTGAACTAGTCGATCCTGAAATGAAGATAAGTATCAAGCTGGTGTTAATAGAATAAAGTGGAAAGTATGCAGGTAGGACTGCCATTGGAGACTTAAACTGAGAACAAGGGCCCGAGGGAAAGGTATAACCAGAGACCAACAAGAATCTCTGTACAGAGCTGAATAGAAAATGTATGAACTAGAGAAGGGCAGAGACAGAAACACAACTGAGACCCAGATGTCCTCAAGCAGGAGGACACAGGGGAGAGAGCACATTCGGATCCCACAAGACACATAGAGGTAACAATATAACCAGCCCTTTGTATCTGAATTCTAAATCCAAATAAAAAATACTTTTAAAGCTTTAGAAAGTTCCTGAAGTCAAAATGTGAGTTTTCTGTGGACCAAGCACTGTGCTCCACCCAGGCCGAGGCAGTGGTGCATTGACCCACCCTGCTGTAGCCTCAGGCTTCCACTGGTTCTTGACTCTGTCTCTTGCCTGAGTCTGTACCACTCACTCACTTTTGTACTATGTAGTTAAGCCTAGAATGGTGTACACTGCATGTGTACATTCTTTCTTTTTCTGCAAATATCCCCTCAACAACACACACCAGCATTTTAATAGGAATTACAACTAATCAAGAGATGAATTAAAGTGCACAGAAGGGATATATAAGTTATACGCAAATACTATGCCACCCAATATATGGGAGTTTGAACAACCACAGGCGTTGTTTTCTGGAAGTGTGGGGGAGTGACCTGGAGAAACTTCCCAAAGATTCAGAGAGTCAGATTGACAAATGTCTCACTTCTAGGAAGAAGGTCAAGAAAATAAAACACATGAATGTTGATGACACCATTATACATAATAGCTGAAACATAGGAACATGTCAAATGTTCACAGCTCATGAATGGACAGACCAAGGTGGTATACTCATAAAATGGAATGTGATTCATTCACAAAGAGAACGAATTCCTGATGTGTGCTATGCTACAGCTATGGATGAAATTCGAAACTATTATGCTAAATGAAAGAAGCCAAAACACCACACATTCTATGATTTCACTTATACAGAAATGTCTAAAAAGACATATATAGAGACAAAAAATAGATTAGTCTGACCTCTGAATTGAGGAATAGGGAGTTGATAGCTAAAATGCAGTTTCTTTTGGAGGCAATAAATGCTTTCAAATATGGACCTTGATGACATTTTCATATACATTTGTGTATACTAATGAATATCGCTGCACAAAACAATACAATTGCAAATTCATATATATATAGTTATAGTTAAAAGTCCATGTGACATAACATTGGTATTCTCATAGCGACGTTCAAGTGCTTTACTCATCACATCTCATACATTTCAGTCTCGCAGCGCATGTCTGTCGCACGCTGCTGTGGGAAGTACAGTCCTCCCGCTGCACGGGTGCCAGAGCTGCATGAGACACATCTCACCCTCCTGCCATGGAGGACAACGTACACGTGACCATAATGAAATGTGACAGCAGTTATGATGATGTGATTAACAGAGCCCAAGTAGGGAATGATGGTTTCTGCCTAAGTAGAGGATTGGCAGGGTGTGATGAATGAGGGAAAGAGTTTTAGAAGAGGAGTGCACTAGTTAGGTCCTGGAATGAGGAAAATATGGAAGCAGAAGGAAAAAAAGCAAACTGGGCAAAAGGGACAGTATAACCAAAGAGAAGGACAATGAAAATCATTGCACAGAGCCAGGAGTCTTGACTAGGAGTAAGTGTCCTGATGCAAGACCTACAGTGAGCCAGACATTACACCATGAACTATACATGCTTTATCATCAATTAACATTTGGTATAAGATTGTCAGTTTTTATACAATTATCTCCAGGTTAAACTGAAGAGACCAAGGTCCATGGCACTGAAGCACCTTGACTAAGGTCCACACACAAGTAGATTGGCGAATTTAAATTTTAACCCAAATATATACGGTGCCAATGCTCAGCTGTTTAGCTGCTGCATACTTCCACTCTCCACAAGGGAGCAACATAGAAGGGGTGAAGAGAAGGAGAAAGTGAAGTCATGTTCTGTGGATATAATTCTAAAGCTTAGACCTTCAGACAGGCTTTGTCCAGTAGCTCCACAGAGGACACTCGTC
>PVIC010053769.1:0-11734 GCA_004025085.1 Thryonomys swinderianus
TCAGCATACAGACTGTGTGAGCTGTGGCACCAGCCAAGCCCAGGCTGTACACCGCAGCGACCATCCAGCAACATACTTGAGAAGACATGGTGACATGGTAAAGCAAGGGGTTACAGATGGCAACGTAGCGGTCATAAGCCATGGCAGCCAGCATGTGACACTCTGAGATCCCCAAAATTAGAAAAAAGCAGAGTTGAGCCATGCACTCGGGGTAGGAGATGATATTCTTTTCTGTCACAAAGTTCACCAGCATTTTGGGGGTGATGACGGTGGAATGGCAGAGGTCAATGAAGGACAGACTGCTGAGGAGATAGTACATGGGCGTGTGCAGGTGAGAACTGAGCCCGATCAGGGTGATCATGCCCAGGTTCCCCGCCACCGTGAGCACGTAGATTCCCAGGAAGAGGAGGAAGAGGGGCAGCTGGAGCGCTGGGTTCTGTGTTAAGCCAGCGAGGATGAACTCAGTCACTGAGGAATGATTTCTTTGTGTCATTTCTTTGCTTATCTATGTAGGAAGGAAAGAAATTTTTTTGAGTAAGTATTCATTTTCTGTAAGATGATGTGAAACTTGTTTATTCTTTCAGCTAGGTATTTCCTATTCTCTGCCATCTCTTAATCTGAAAATGTCAACAACCTTGAGATCCCTAAGGGGCATGTAAATATATAGCACACAGTTATCTCTCATTTTTTTCACTCTCAGCATGCAGATTGAGAGTGATATTGATATCAAGTTTATGAACACTAAAAATAATATCTAATTACTTATTTGATGTGTTCCAAAGACTGTATTGGATTAATTATGATTTTCTCAACTCATTGGATCCAAAAATTACCTTTTCATTAAAATAGCCATGTTCACACACACACACACACACACAAACACATTCAATGTTACATGTAGTGGTAAAATATGAAAGATTTTCCTTTGCAATATTAAATTATACAAGTTTTTTATTCCCTTATTTTTATCCAATGTTATATTAAAGAAAAATCAGCCAACAAAATTAAATAAAAAGCATCCATATTGGGAAGCAAGAATTCATCATCTTTTCATTTTCCTTGAAAATGCCATAATCATACATGGAACAAATGAGAAAATCTATGAAAAAAACACTAATAAAACTAAAATCAAGCACCATGGTAGAAGGTAAGGTCAAAATATAAACTCAGTTTTTAATATATTTGTGATGAATAATAAAGTAGCAGTTGGGGTAGCAATAAATGATAAAATGCTTAGGAATAAATTTAGAGAAACAGAGGCTCTAATGACAAAACATTTTGAAGAGTACTAAAAGATTTCATACATGGAAAGATATTCCTTGTTGATGAATTAAATGAATGAAAATTGTCAAACTAGAAATATTTTCCAAATTGCTCTCTAAGTTCAGTGTAATCTCTACTAAAATCTCCACTCTCATATTTACATATATTGACAGGATAATCTTAAAAAGTCTGTAAAAAGATAAAGATCCTCAAGTAACCAAGGCAATTTTAAATGATAACTATCAGGTTTGAGATGCACATTTCCATTTTTCTAAATTTACTACAAATTTCCAGTGATCATGACAGCATGGGGTTCCTGTAAGTATACACATAGATCAATAAAATAGACACGATGGTCAAGAAAACAACTCACATCCATCATGAACTCAATCCTTGTAAGTATTCGATGATAATTCAATGGGAAAATTATAATTTTCTCAACAAATGGTGCTGAAATGGACACTTCAGTAAATATACATACAATAATTAGTTTGGAACTCTTTGTCACACAACTCCCAGTAATTTACTATAAATGAGTTGTATGAATAAATAAAAAAATCTAATACTGCAAAAATATCAGGAAAAACTACAAGACTGAACATTTTAACCTTGGATTTGATGATGCTTTTAGAGGTAAGATACCAAAACTGGAGCCTAAAATTAGAAAAAAAATAGTAAATTGTGTATCATGGAAAAAATTTTAAATTCCTCTTTAAAGAACTCCATCCAGAATGTTAAAAGCAACACACAAGGGCCGGGCATGTGGCTCAGGGCTGTCATCCCAGCACTCGGGAGGCAGAGACAGGAGGATTGCTGAGTTCTTGGCGGCTTGCCTGGGCACCATAGTGAGCTCAGGGCCAGCCTGAACTACAAAGCGAGACCCTGTCTCAAAAAAAAAAAAAAAAAAAGCAACACACAAGGAAATACCTATCAACTATCTATCTATCTATCTATCTATCTATCTATCTATCTATCTATCATCTATCTGTTTTTCAAATAATCTAACTAAACAAAAACTTGCATCCAGAATGCATTTTAAAATTTTTCAAAACTTAACAGTGTAAAGGATAAATATCTCAGTTCAAAAATGGCCCAGTTTCTAAATAAACATTCTCGTGTTTGAGGCATATAAATTATAATAAATGAAAACATTTTCATCAAGTATATACTCAGGTCGTGTAAGTGCTCTAGATAAGAAAATAATATTTAAATGTATGAAATATACTAAACTGTATATAAACACAATTACTATGGGTGTTCAAAATGAAGAAATAAATAATATAGCATCTCCACCTCTGAGGATTTTATAGTCTAGAATGGAGCAGGGAGGCAGAATTGGTAATGAGATAAATGCCATGGCTAAGCAGGTCCTGTGGGAGCAAAGCTGTCATAGTGCCAGTGCAGAACGGGGCTCAGAGAAGCCTGCTGTAGAGAAACAGAACAAGGTTTCCTTCATTATGTTGCTGCAAGTGTCTCTCTTGTATTATCCATAAAGTCCTATACTAAAGTTCTTTTAGTTTAGATTTTTGGTAGTGAAATTCTAGTTAACAGGACTATTACTGTTTGGCATAAACCTGTTCCTTATTCACAAGTGGCACCTACTTAATTTGGTAGTTTATGAATCACTTACTAGTTTTTCTTCCACCCTAATTTATAAGCTCAGTGTAGTGCCAGTACAGTGCCTCATGATAGTGCAAGTCTCAAAACTGCGTTTGTCCAAATGTTGGAAGAAACATAGGTAAGTTAATACAGACTCAGAGTAACTGAATAAAGCCTCTACCTCCTGGGGAAAGTATAAGAAAGAAGTGTTTGCTACAATTTCATGCTGTAGAAGACAGAGAGATAATAAAGGAAGCTTCCCTCATTGGGAAGTGTGGCTCTTGGAATGAGGAATAGGAGGGACAGACTGATCATCATCTGTACCTTGCTTAACACTGTTCAAAAGCAGGAAAAGAGTCTAGAGTTTTAAAAGTGATGGGCAGGGATTCAGACATACCTCTTCTGATTCCTAGAGAGTTCAGCATTTTATACTTTCTTCATTGCTCTGGAAGGCAAACTAATTTTGATAATGTGAGGAGGTGATGGCCCAAAAATACCTTCTGAGTCATTAATCTTGGCAACTGATGAGGCTGATGCCCAAAGCCATTGGCTTTCTGCAAAGGTAGGTTGATGTGTCAGCTTTATCAACTGGGTACAGAGTCTGATTAGGAGCAAATAATGATGATGCCCTCCCTCCCCCTGGAATCTTATGCCACAAGTATCAACTCTGGGGAAAAGAAACAAGTTTCCTTTTACCCACATTGGTTCTCAATGTGTAATACTGTCACATATGGTTCAGTTCTCATTAGAATATGGATTAAGTAGGGGAAAGTATGAATATGTTTTGAAAAGATAAAGAAAGCATATGTATATAAGGGGAGGGAGATTGTGGGTTGGGTAGGGATATGGGTAAAAATGGGAATTAACTCATGTCATATACTGGTACAAATTCTCCCAGTGTTGAGTGTGATTGTGAGCTGTATATAAATGTACCAATAAAGAATTCAATTTTAAAAAAACAAAGTTATTTTTGCTATTATCTAAAGACATCCTTTTAACTTTTGCTGTTATTACAAGTGCTAAAAACATATTAACTGTATTGTTACATGAGTTTCACTGTGGCATTTTATACCAGCACTTACGCAGCTTTGATCACCGTCCTCAGCACATTTCTCGTATTTTGCAGGTTCCCCTTCTCCAGCTCCCCCCTTACTCCCTTTTCAGACAATAATAGTACCTCTTCTGTTTTCATATCCTCTTCTCTTCTATATGACAAAACATACGACAATCGTCTTTCTTATATCATGTGAGACCACATGTGAATATCCAGTTTAGCCAGCACTATTTAATCAAGAGCCTGACCTTTTTCCACTTAGCAGGTTTGATGGGGTTCAGGTGGCTGAAAATGAGGGGATTTATTTTTAGATCTTGTGTTCTAGCCTCATTGAACCATAGGCCTAAAATTATAGATATTTAAGGTTTTAGTTGCTATGGCTTTGTACTATGTGTTGATATCAGACACTGGGCTTCTTGAATGGCTCTTTTTGGAAGATAGAGGTAGGTGATAGTATCATCTCAAAGCTGCAGAGCAAAAAAGGCTGCCTTGATGTGATTAAAAATATATCTAACATGCCCACAAATGTTTATTATACCCAGTGTCTTCCAAAACACTGCTAGTGCCTCGTGGGTAGGAACTCTTTAGCATGTGTCAAAGGACTTCATATTATCCAATACAGATTTCCACCATTAGTAATATCAAGGGTTGCATTTTATGTATTCAAAGAAAAATTATTTGTTTTACAAATCACAATTTCAGATATGTTTGCAAATATATTTGGTATAAAAAGCTAGATACATGACACAATGAGAAGATAAGATACAAAACATATATATTTAGTGAGCAAAGATAGAAAAGTGTTGCATTAAAAGAGCCCTGCTCAATAACTGTAAAGCGCAATGATATGGAAGCATTTAAAACGCTTAAAATTGTGTATTAATAAAAAATTTAAAACATATACAACTAAAGAAGGGATTATAACTTGCTTTTAAGTATCTATGCAATGCTTCTCGGCCTTTTGGCTAAGATCAAGTGAAGTATCTATGCAAAGTTGTGGGTGATTATATGGTAGTAATGCACTGTGATTATTTTTAAAACATGGAAGATATCAAAGAATTTTATAGTGAAAACCCTGTATGGGTGATATAAATAACTTTGGGTAGCAAATCTGTGCATCAACTCATACTATCTTTTCCATAGGGGGCTGCTCCTCTCAACCCAGTCCACACATTGTCCCTTCATACCTTTGTCCAAATGAGTACGAGCAGTTAACTCCTTCCCTGAGGATATTCAGTACTGTCTCTCATTGTTTTCTTATCAAAATTATAGAAATTATAAATTTTGCCAAAGAGGAAATTGTTTCTTACAAGAACTTTCTTTTTCCAAAGAACTTCTTTAAGGCAATTTTTACATCCCTATTCTTCAGGCTGTAGATCAGAGGGTTGAGCATTGGAACAACAGTTGTATAAAACACTGACGACAGTTTCCCTTGGTCCATGGAGCTCACCGATGAGGGCTGCAGGTACATGAATGCTGCAGAACCAAAGAACACAGCAACAGCCGAGATATGGGAGCTGCAAGTGCTGAAGGCTTTGGACCTGCCCTCAGAGGAGCGAATGCGGAGGATGCTGCCTATGATGAAGATGTAGGAGCTGAGAATGGTCAGGGCTGGTAGAAGAATATTAAATGCACTTAAACACAGAACCACCATCTCATTGATAAAAGTACTAGAGCAAGAGAGCTCCAGTAAAGGGAAAAGGTCACAGAAATAGTGGTTTATTACATCAGCCTTGCAGAAATCCACTCTCAGCGTGCAGACTGTGTGAGCTGTGGCGCCAACCAAGCCCAGGCTGTACACCACAGTGACCATCCAGCAACACACTTGAGAAGACATGGTGACATGGTAAAGCAGGGGGTTACAGATGGCAACGTAGCGGTCATAAGCCATGGCAGCCAGCATGTGACACTCTGAGATAGCAAAAACAAGAAAGAAGTAGAGTTGAGCCATGCACTCGGGGTAGGAGATGATGTTCTTCTCTGTCACAAAGTTCACCAACATTTTGGGGGTGATGATGGTGGAATGGCAGAGGTCAATGAAAGACAGACTGCTGAGGAGATAGTACATGGGCGTGTGCAGGTGAGAACTGAGCCTGATCAGGGTGATCATGCCCAGGTTCCCCGCCACTGTGAGCACGTAGATTCCCAGGAAGAGGAGGAAGAGGGGCAGCTGGAGCGCTGGGCTCTCTGTTAACCCAACAAGGATGAAGTCAGTCACTGTGGAATGATTTCCTTCTCCCATTTCCTTTTGGGATTTCTATATAGGAAGAAAAAAAAGTTTTTGTTATGTATATTTTGCATTCCAACAATGAAATAGAAAACAGAATCTTAACTTTCTCACCGCGTATCTCCAGTTTTCTTCTAGCTCTTCATTTGTTACGTCAGTGATCCCAGATACATGGGAAATACAAATAAGTATGATGTAAGACTGTTTCTGCTCTTTTGTAGCACACCATAAGTGAGATTATTAGCAATACTCAGTCCAAAGAATTCTGTTCGACTAGGTTTTAATGTGCCATCCCTGATAAATTAGAATTCTTTTGAATTAAAGTGTATATAATAAGAGAAATAATGTAAAATTACATATAATTTCACAAAGAGATTCATTAGGATTACAGGATGAACACTGGGAGAGTACAAGTGATGTTCTACCTACTGGAAAGTCTGAGGACTGAGCAGGATTTGAAAGCTGAAGTTAACACACCTCACTGGGGTCATCCATGAGAGCCCATGATAGAAAGCTGAAGTGTCTGTGCTGGAAGGATGAAGAAACTGGAGCTCATTGTCCAGAGGCTGTGGCAAAGATCAGGGCTCTTCCAAAAAGGGGAGAAGCAGTTGTTGCTGTTTTAGTTCTTTCCAAGCTACAAAACTAATTATTGGTGGATGGGTTTTTCCCCACTTTGGTCTTCTGGCTTACATGTCAAGGCCAGACTCACACAGAACTCTTTAATCTGTTGGGTGGTTCTTTCTGACATCAAGTTGGCATACCACAATTACAATCACTTCTCTCAACTTCTCTGCAAAGAAAATACTTGTTTATATTAAAATACCAACACTCCATCAGTAAATGTGCAAAAGACTTAACTTTTCCCCCAGTAATCTGGAGCAAGACAAGTTGTCCACGTTCTGAGTTTCATCCAACAATAGCTAGAGGGTCTTGTGGAGGCAATCACGCATCAAAATGAAGTTAAAAGCATTCATACTGGAGGGTCAGAGATTTAGCTCAGTGGTTCCAGCGCCTGCCCCACAAGCTCAAGGTCCTGAGTTAGATCCCTGGTAACCACATACAATGTTGGATGTGGTGATTCACGCCCACCAGCAATCAATACCACATAGCACAGTGCTGGGCATGGTGGCTCACGCTTATAATCCCAGCACTTGGGAGGCAGAGACAGGAGGATTGCTGAGTTCCAGGCTTGCCTGGGCTAGTGAGCTCAGGGCCAGCCTGAACTACAAAGCAAGACCCTGTCTCAAAAAAAAAAAAGCATTCATACTGGAAAACAAGAGTTAATTATTCTTTCATGTGTTTGCAAATGTCATATTCTTATATATATAGAATCTGCAAGAATCTATGTAAAAGACTCTTAAGAACTAAAGGTAAACAAGGTGCTAAAATTGAATATTAACAGATGAACTCAATTTTATTTCTACACACTTAAAATAAAAAGTAAACAAATTAGAGTATGAAAGGATAAAATACTCAATAATAAATAATAAAAGACCCAACCAAAAGATGGGCCTGTGAAATTAATAGATACTTTACAGAAGTACAAATGACCCATAAATACATGAAGATATGTTCCAGATCACAGTCTATTACAGAAATATAAATTAAAGCAGTAAAGAGTTTGCATCTAATTTCAGAAAAAGTATCTATAATGAAGAGATCAAAAAAATCCCAGAAAGTCCTGGTGATGCTGTGGGGGAAAAAAAGAAAAATTTTTACACTATAGAAATCAGTATGAAGATTCCTCAAAACGCTAAGCTGGGGGTTCCATTTGACTCAAGTATTCCTCTTCTAAGTATCTTCTACAAAGAGTTGAAGACAACATATTAAGTGGTACATGTATACACATGTTAATAGCATACAATTCATAATGTCTGAACCTTAGAGATAGCTTATATGTCCATCAATAGATGAATAAAAAATGTGCTATTGATACACTGCAATAAAGAATTCTACACTGAATGAATACACTTTAAGACTATGATGTTAAGTAAAATAAATCAAAACTACAAGCTTAATGATAACATAGTTTTTATATGAGAAATTCAAAATATAAATAAAGAGAAAAAGGTTAAGTAATAAGAAATAGGGAGATATGTATTTCTCAAATGGGAAGTGGATCAAGAGATGCGAGGAAGAGGAGGGGGGAAGGACATGAAAAAGGAATTAAGATGTGTTATGTACATGTTTCAACACACAATAAATATAGACATTATGCACTAAAGTATGCATTAATTTTTTAAATGCATGACATCACACTTAAAATGAGAAACATTATTGAATGGTACTAAGATCTTTCATACACGGAAAGATATCTCTTCATAAAATATGAGACTCATTATGAAAATTGCAGTACTTTCCAAATTGATCTACAAATTCAGTGATAGGACTATTAAAATCTCTGCTCCGTTATTTAGAGGTATAGACAGATCACTCTAACAATCCCTATAAAAATACAGAAAAGCTCAAGTAATTAAAACAAAATTGAAGGGTAACTTTTGACCTTGAGGTGTCCTATTTCCTCTTTGAAAACTTATTACAAGAGTGATCAAGACAGTGTGGCAGTTAGAAATACAGAAATACAGATCAACGGAACAAAGTGAACAGACCAGACATCAACTCCCATTGATGATAAATTGAATTGTTGTAAGAGTTTTATGACAATTCAAGGAGAAAACAATAAATTTTTAAACAAATCATTCTAGGACCATTAGACAGTTATATTTAAAACAGTTAATATGGAAATGTTTCTTATACTACCCACAATAATTTTCTCAAAATTTGACATAGGACTATATGAGAGAGTTAGTGCTATAAATAATACCACAGGCCTAAATGTTAGTGACCTTGAACTTTATGCTAGTTTCTCAGATAAGATACTAAAATCAGAGGATATAGAAAAAATAGTAAATTATCCAACATAATTTTTAAAATTAAACTTTAAAGAACATGACCCAAAAGTTAAAAGACAACATGTACAATGCAAAAAAAGAAAAGATTTTCAAGGGATATAGCTGAAGAAAAACTTATATTTACTAGCATCTATGGGGGGGATATAGGGTGGCTAGGAATATTGGTAAAAATGAGAATTAACTCATGTCATATACCATTACAAATTTCCCAATGCTGAGTGTAATCATGAGGCATATATAAAATGTACCAATAAAGAATTCAATTTCTGAAAGTTTATAGTATGAGTATCCCTATTTAAATATGGTCAGAAGATCTAAACAGACATTCCCATATTTGAGATAGATAAATTACCAATAACACTTGAAAATACATTCATTAAAAACATACTCAGGCTATGTTGTTCACTGGACAATAAAACAATATTTAAATGCATAAACTATGTTAAATTTCATCTATATATGTAAACAGTATACTAAAATAAACAGCAGTGATGAACATTAACAAACATTTGCTATGAGCATTCAGGATAGACAAGTAATAACACAGAAACCCTATTCTTCAAACTGCTACAGTCTAGAAGGAACAAGAAGGCAGACTAAAAGATAATGAGATAAATGCCATGATGACACAGGCCCTACAAAAGCAAAGTTATTATGGTTTTAGTCCAGAAGGGAAGACAATAAAACCTGTTGAAGAGTGACAAAATTTAGTGTTTTTTTAATTTTATAGCACATATTATATATTTGTTCCACAAAAGAATATTTGTTATCCACTGAATTTTAGCTGATATTTCTTTAATTTCTTTTTCCTATTAGCTTATATAAAAAATCCTGTGTAATAAATTCCCTTTAGTTAAGATCTTTAACAGTGAAGTTCTGTTAATAAGGCCATTTTCTATCTGCATATAAACACATTCTTTAGGTTTACATGGAGCGCATACTTAATCTTGTACCTTATAAGTCATTTACCAACTTTTCTCCCATACTAATCCGTAAACTCTATATTGTGCTTGTCACAGTACCTTGTATATAGCAAGTCTCCACAGTACATTTGACAAAACTTTTGCAAGAAGTTTACAGATTCTTAGTAACTGAATAAGACTTGACACTTTCTAAGATGAAACAGGTAAACAAAGAAGGCTTAGCTATAATTTTGTACCACAAGGGAACAAAGAGATATGTCAGGGAGTATGTGTCAGGGAGTGACTCTTGGGAGGAGAACCAGTAGAATGACATTTGTCATCTGCATCGCTGTTAAGTGGGGAAGACACTGCAGATAAAGAAAAATTTCAAAAGCAAGGACAGAGTTACAGACATACCCCTTCTGCTTCCCAGAGAGTTCAGGGTTCTGTATTTCCCTTCTTTATTCCTCTGAACAGAAACAAGAAATGGAGAGAGACTGATAATGTGAAGCTGTGATAGCCCGAGCTATGTTTTGATTCATGGAGCTGAACATCAGGTGAAACTGAGGCCTAGCGCCATTTAGCCTTCTGCAAAGGTTGGTTGCACTGACAACTTTATACTTGGTAGGAGAGTCTGATTGGGAGTGAACAATGCTAAAGCCCTCTGGTGGAATCTCCTCGCACAAGTATCAGCTCTGGGGAAAAGAAACGATTAGAATTTCCCTTTATCCCCATTGGCACTTAAGTGTTTAATATTAATCTCGTATGTGTAATTCTGTGCTGTTGTTAGATTCAGGGTTAAGGCAAAACTGTGTGAAATATTTATAGAGCTCTGATGAGTTTTCATACGCAGTTTAAAAATTCAGAATTTCAGAAGAATTTTAAAACATACACTAAAGGAATGACTTAAAGTGATTTCTCAAAAGAGAAAAGTAGCAAAACGGGAAATAACCAAAATCTTTAAATTTTTAAAGCTTTTACTTTCATTGATTCTACTAATTATATTTAGATTAATATGATATCATAAAGTAGTCCTTTTTGGAGCATTTCAATGTGGACAGTAAATAAATGTCTTTTAGATATTACCAAAGGCCTATAGACAATACCTGAAAAGACTAAGGAGAAGAGACTGATTTCTCATTAGAAGTAAAAGATAAATGTTGAAAAAAATGAAAACATATATCTAAAATTATTTTCATACCAAACTGTTCATAGGTAAAAATTTTTATTCAATATACACAAAATATTATACAGTGTTATAGAGAATAGCTGCAATAAGTGTCTTTGGTAATTTGATAGTGACTGCATTGAATCTACATATTATTATGTGTATGTGACCACTTAATCTTAATTTTTCCAATCAATGAAAATGAGAGATCTTCCCACCTTCTAATGTCTTCCTTAATTTCTTTTTATAATTTTCATTGTATAATTTTTAATATGTATATCTAAAATTACTCCTTGGTTTTTAATTTATTTTTATGATTATAATCAATGGAGTGGCTTTCTTGATGTCTTTTCCTGGTTCATTATTGTTGCATAAAAATTTGTTATTTTTGTGTCCATTTTATATTCTGCTACTTTACTGAAGTTTTCTTTTGATTGTAAATATCTCTTGGTAGAGTAAGTATCTCTTGGTAGATTTGCTGGATCTAAAATTGTGTCATTGACAAAAAGAACAATTTGATTTTCTCCAATGCCTTTTTTATGTATTTTATTTCTTTTTATTCCCTGATAATCATGGCTAGGATTTCTACTGTCACATTAAACATGTTTG
>PVIC010053770.1:0-11743 GCA_004025085.1 Thryonomys swinderianus
AGGGAGATGTTTTAAAGAATAACAAACACCTGAACCTTGAGAGTCACAGCTGGACTTTAGCATAAGCTAAGAGACCTGCTAATTGCCTGGGAAAAAGTTTTAGGAATAGGGAGGGCACATTCTGTAGATTATTAGATGTTCCCTGGTAGACAAGTTTATCTCTACGCCACCTGTGAATTAAGGTTGTGTTAACTGTTGATTTTTTTTATTACTATTTACCTTACTAATTATTCACACGCGGGCACTCTAGCTAGAAATACTATAAAAGAGCACTGAAAAATAAACTCGGGGCCTGCTCAGCATGGACTGAGAGGTCCTCCCGATCCCATTATTCTGTCTTCTTTCTTTTCTCAGCCGCACCCCTGACTTCGCAAACCCGCTGTCTTGTCCGGCAGGCTCCGGCGCGGGGTTGCTATTGGGGCGTGGCCAGGGGTGGAGTCGGCCGGCCGGGGTGGGGCCAGGATGCATTTTTGTCCGGACTGGAGAACACCTGGGCTTCATTAAATTCCTCTGCTGCCTGCCCAGAATTTGTGGAGTTTGAAGAGTGTGAAGCCTTTTTAGAGATCATAAAGGACCAGAGAAAACCATTTAAGAGAAAGCTTTTCAAGTTTTTAGCCCAGAATCAAGAAAAGATACATTTTAAACGGAAAAAGAATAAAAACACTGTTTTTCTCGAGGTTTCACTATGTATTCTATTCCATTGCTTCTTTCCATTCTTCAGAAACTAAGGATGAATTGGACCAGGACCCACTGAGCTGATTGCAAAACCAGCAGCGACGCTTCAACCCCAACCTCAGGACCGAGCAGTTTCGAACATCGCGACCGGCTGGCAGGAGAGAGTACGCTGCCTCGGCCTCCTTCCTCCGTCAGGGCTCTGCCCGGAGCCACTGAGCAGGGGGGCCGCCTAGCGCGCACCTAGGTCGGGTGGGTAGGAGCTGAGCTGGGGGTCCCTCGGTCTCTGGGTCCCCGCGCCTCGGGGTCCCGGGCCCGGGTCTCGGGGCCGCGCCGGTGCACTCACCCGAGGACTCGCTGTAGTAGACGCCGATCCGCTCCAGCTGCAGCGCCGAGTCGCCCACGTAGGCGCCAGCCGGGTCGATGCCGTGCTCCCCGCCGATCTCCTCCCAAAACTGGGGGCGCAAGGCGGTCACAGCCGCCGGCGCCCGCACCCCTGGCCGCCCTGCCCCTGCCCGGCGCCTGCCCTCCTTGGTGCCAATCTGGTTCCCGCACTGGCCCGCCTGGATGTGCACGGTTCTCCGCATGGCAGCGACGCTCACTCGTGGACGCCAGCGGAGACTGAGGCCGCGCACTGAGCACTGAGCACTGGGCGGATCCTACCCCGGCCCCGCCCCTCCAGTCTTGCCCCGCCCCCAGGACCCCGCACGGCCAATGGCAGTCGGCCCCGGCCCAGGGCCCCGCCCTCCCTAGGTCTCCACCTCCCGTCTCCTCGCTCCCGGAGTGCGCCGGCCCTCCCTGCGCTCCGCGGATCTCGGCGGGCGGGAGAGGGGCGGGGCCGCCCGCTGTTTGTGGACGGGATCGCTGCATCAGCCGGGCTGCTCTGGAGCCCGCGGTCCTCCGGCCTGAGACTGTCTGCCTCCCCTCGGGGCGGGCGGCAGCGGGGCTAGGGTTGAGCCCCGGGGTCCTTTCCTGGAGTGCTCGAGGCCCTTATTTCACCAGTGACCACCGTCGGACCTCTCTGCCCCTTGACCGCCCAGGCCTACCTACGTCTTCCCAGGTTGGGAGGCCTGGGGCTGCCCTCAGCTCAGCCGGGAAGTTAGATTCAGCTGCTGCCGGCCTGGGCAGGTGGCGCCCAGGTCCCCGCTCCAGGCGGGGTGGCCCTCTGGGAAGGACGGAGTCAGGGTTCTGCGCCCCAGCGCCTCCGGGGCTCCGCACACAGGGGTCCGGCGAGGAGGCAGCCTTGGTCTGTAATCTCTACCCGAGGTTTCTTTAGGATCTGTGAGACGGGAGCTCCGTGTGTGCGTGTGCGTGCGTGCGCCCGTGTAAGTGGGAGAGGCGGAGGGAACTGCGTCCTCCGCCCCCATCTCTGGCCACGACACCTGCCCCGCCCCTGCTGACCAGCCCCTGGCTCCTCCGAGCCTCGGGCTGCACCTTCCGGGAAGGCTGCGCTTGCCGTCCTGGCCCAGGCAGGGAGCGACCTGTGGCCCAGCAACTGGGCGAGACCATTCCCTGGGGCACAGACTGACCTCTCAGCCTGCCTGAGGGTCGCTCCCAGTTCTGGGCCTCAGATGCTGCCCACATCAGGAAGGCTGGGAAGGGCGAGAGCTCCCCCTGGGTCAGGTCGGTTGCCGGCCAGGGGCGAAGGGATTCCGCCAGGGTCTGAGGGGGATGAGGTACACCCAAGGGAGTTGGTGTGGCACACATCTAGGTGGGGGTTACAGACGGGCCAGGGCACGTGGGCATGGTGGCGCACCCTTGTTGGAGGCTGAGCAATTTAGCAAGACGTGTGGAAAAATGAGTGAGCCTGTAATCCCAGCACTCAGGAGGCTGAGGCAGGAGGATTGCCAGGAATTCAAGGCCAGCCTGGGCTATATAGTGAGTTCAAGGTCAGCTTGGACCACACAGTGGAACCTTGTCTCAGGAAAACGACAAGAAAGAAACTGAGGTGAAACAAAAATAGAATTAATGAATATGTAGCTCATTACAAAGGCCCTGGATTTGGTTCCACCAAAATAAATACATAAATATATAAATAAATAAAGCCACGGAGAGTACCATTTATTCTATGTTTAAAACACACATTCAGGGCGGGAGATTTAGCTCAGTGGTTCTGGCGTCTGCCTTGCAAGCGCAAGGTCCTGAGTTCGATCCCGGTAACCACATACAATGCTGGGCATGGTGACTCACGCCCACCAGCCATCAATACCACATACCACAGTGCTGGGCGTGGTGGCTCACGCCTGTCATCCCAGCACTCGGGAGGCAGAGGCAGGAGGATTGCTGAATTTGAGGCTTGCCTGGGCTACATAATGAGCTCAGGGCCAGCCTGAACTACAAAGTGAGACCCTGTCTCAAAACAAAACAAAACAAAACAAAAAACACATTCAGGGCTCGCGGTGCAGCTCAATCATAGAGTGCACACTGTGTGCGCACACACCACACACACTCATGAGGAGCACCTGGGGATCCAGGCCCTGCTCGGCTCCGCCCACCTCCCGGGCCCCAGGCACACCTGTGCGGCTCCGCCCTGTGCCTCTTCCCTAGCGCCCGCCACTCCAGGCCGGAGCAGGGGCCGGGTGGGCCGGGGGGCCGGCCTGCTCACAAGGAGAAGCCACTTCCCGCCGGAGCGGGGCAGGTTCCGCGCGCCATCCCTGCTCTGGCCACAGGCTCTGGTCCTGGGTTCCAGCTCGAGGGCCCCCATGGCAAGGGCAGGACTGGGCACCGCCACACCCTGGCCTCTCCATGACCTCCCTGCCCTTGCTGAGCTGAGCACCACAGTGCAGACGCCCGAGTCAGGCCAGAGCTCGGGCCTCTCACAGTTGGCTGAGGGGCAAGCGTGGGGCCAGGCTGGGGCTCACGTCCTAGGCAGCTGCTCTGCCCGACCCGCACCCGCCAGGACCCGCTTCCAGGGTGCCCGGCTCTCAGTGGTCACCTCACTGTGAGGAATGGCACTTGTGTCCAGCTTTGTAATCTGGGTCCTCAGGGTTCCTAGGAAGGGGGGACCAGAGCTCTCATTCCAGGCCGGGGTGTCTGCGCAGAGGGCAGGGCTGCCACGCCGCGGCTGGGAGGTTTGCTGGGCACCCTCGTGGCCCGCTCGGGGCAGCTGCACCCCAGCCCTGCCCGTCCTGGCCGCGCCCTAGAGAGCGGCTGAAGGGCCCACAGGTGTGCGGCTATTTTCATGTGGTCATCTGCTGCCCAGAGTGGGCCTGGTGAGTGGCATCAGGCGAGGAAGGCCCGTGGGTGGGGCCGGGCCAGCTGGGGGCCCACCCGAGGCAGCGGCTGGGGGGAGGAGCCTGCCGTGCCGCGGGCCCTGAAAGTCCAGGGAGCTCGCGCCCAGCGGACGCCGGTGCGGACGGCTGGCACACGCCACTTGGCGGGGAAGCCGGGCCTGCCGGCGCCGTGCAGGCGTTTCCTGAACAGACCTCCACAAGGCGGCTGTTTGCTGGAGAGGAGCTGGGCACAGAGGCGTCTGCGACAGGCGCACAGGGCGTCCTTTGCCCCTTTCCAGGGGAGAGTGGGAAACGGAGGAGCCCTTAGAAGGTGCGGCCTGAACCTTCCTTCCCTCTGTAGGGGAACCCCTTCCGGCCTCTCCCCCTCAGCAGAACGGGCCAGAGCAGCCGGGCTGGTCCAGCCTTGGCACAGGCATAGGGTCAGGGGATTCCCGAGGCCAGGGCAAGGTGCCCAGGGCGACAGCCCAACACAGGCCGGGAGGCCCTGAGCCAGGCTGCTCCTCCCGTGGTGAGCTCTGCTTGGCCTGTGACCTGCTTTTTTTGCTATTGTTTGTTCTTTGCTTTTTTGAGACAGGGTCTCACCCTGTCGTTCAGGCTGGCTTGAGCTTCCCGCTGAGCCCCCAGGGCCTGGGGTTGCAAGTGTGCACCGCTACGCCCAGCTGCTGCTGTTGTCTGTGCATTTGCACACTTGTGTGCCTGCACCGTTATTTAATAGAACTTGAGCTCTGTGTCTGTAGGCGGAGCTCAGAGAGCCTTTCTGGCGTGCTTGAGGCCCTGGGCTCCCTCCCAGCACGCGGAGAAAACACCCCCCATCCCTTTTAACATCTGCTGTCTTGCTCAATCCTCGTGATCCCAGCGGGGCTGAGAGTGAGGTAGAGGTCGGCTCTGGAAGGAGATCTAGGTCCAGCAGGCCCCGGTGTCAGGTGCTAATGTAGGAAATGAGTTAATATTTGGATTATTTTGGCTTTTGAAAATTCCTTGCTAGCCAGGCATAGTGTACATGCCTGCAATCCCAGGACCCGGGAGGCTGAGGCTGGCCTGGGCTCCATAGTGAGTTCAAGGCCAGGCCGAACTACACAGCAAGGTTTTGTCAAGAAAAAAAAAAGTCCTCACTAAATGCTCTAAAGCTGCTGCCCACGTGCAGTGGCTAAGCCCTAGGCTGTTCCGTGTAACTCTCAGGTCATGTTGGGTCAGACTCTTGAGTAGCTCCGTGGCTCCCGTGAGTGGTGCCTCTGTCTGGGGCGGGCCTGGACTCTGAGCGTGGGGCTTGCTGGGCTCTGGGGCCAGAGGTGCTGCTTACGGGCTCAGCCCTGCGGCCAGGAGTCCCGAGACCATGGTCCTCTCTGATGCTGTCCATCTGCAGGGGACACCACATCCTGGGACATCCCTGTGTGCAGAGCAGAGCCTCACAGGGCACCGGCACGAGCCTGGCCTGAGCTCGGGGTCCAGGCCTCATGACAGGTGGACAGGACGCGTCCCTGGCCCTCCTGTCTCCCCTCCCTCTGCAGTCTGGGTTCCTGCCAGGGCTGCACCTGTGGCATTGCCCGGAAAATTCCTTTTTTGGAAGCGGCAGCCGCTTCCTGCAGTTGCAGACTGGCTCCCTGGTGGTGGTGCCCTGAGCGCCCCCAGGCAGGGAGGTTCGTCCAGGCCACGGTGCTTCGGCCTGGGGCTCCTGAGCTCCTTCTAGAAGCTGGAGAGGGCAGTGCAGGGGCGGCTGCGACCCCCTTCCGGCTTGAGCCGTGGCTGCTCAAAGTGTGAGTGGGCTTGGCCCTGTGGCCCTCCTGCTTCTTCTGCCCAGAGCACTGGCAGTACCACTGTGATGACTCGCCAGGCCTGGAGAACTGGCATCTTAGCAGAAGTGGGTGTCCCTGGGTCTGGGGGCAGCAGCTTGTTTGTGCCATGGCCGGGGTTGACCCTGCACTCACAGGGGAGGGTGCCCCAAAGCCATGCCCGCTAGAGGAGGGAACCACGGGCTGCCCAGTCCAGGGCTTGAGCAGCATGTTTGGTTCCAATTAAAAGGCCCGAAGTCACTTTCAAGGACGCCGAATGTAGGCCTTCGGTTCGCAGCCCCTTTGAGCTCCTTAAAATCTCACTTTTAATCCGGGCATGGGGGTGCATTCCTGTAGTTCCAGCAGTCTGGGAGGCTGAGGCAGGAGGCTCACAAGGTGAGGCCCAGTCTGGGAAACTTAGTAAGAACTTGTTTCAAATAAAAGTTAATCTATGTTTATGGCAGCATAATTCCTAATAGCTACACCTTGCAAGTGGCCTAAATGTTTATCAACAGCTGAATGGACAAAGAAAGTGCGGTGCTCACACACAGTGGAGTACTACTGAGTCTGCAGGAAATGGATCCATTTTAAGACCATAATATTAAATAAATTGTATACACAAACTTAAATTTCACATAATTTCCCTCTCTCTCTCTCTCTCTCTGACAGGGTCTCGCTTTGTAGTTCAGGCTGGCCCTGAACTCACCATGGAGCCCAGCCAAGCCTCGAACTCAGCAATCCTCCTGCCTCTGCCTCCCGAATGCTGGGATCACAGGCATGAACCACCTCACCCGGCACTGTGGTGTGTGTGGCACTGATTGCTGGTGGGTGTGAGTCACCATGTCTGGTATTATTGTTTGTGGCTGCTGGGATCGAACCAGGGACCTTGTGCTTGCCAGGCGGCGCCAGAACCACTGAGCTACATCTCTGGCCCACAGGGTCTCTCTTACAGGAGAAACTCAGAGTAGAAATAAACTGAAGAGTAAAATAAAGGGTAGGAGATAGGACACAGGGAGATCTTTTCCAGATGGAGGGGACCAAGCGCGGAGAGTGGCACAAAGAGAACTGAGACGGGCTCTGAGCACCAGCTTCCCGAGAGGAGGCGGGCCCGGGCACAACAGACAGGAACACCCAAAATAAAAATTCATCTCAGGAGGGGCCGAGGGCGCGGCCAGGGTGAAGGCCCTGCTCGCCGCCCGCCACGGCCGCAAGCGAGCCACCGGCACGCGTGTGAGCAGCCCACGCGGCGGGCCCCTCGGGCCCCACGGGCACCGGGCCGCGCGTGCGAGGGCTCGGGCGCTTTACTGAGCCGTGAGCGAGGACAGAGGCCGGGGCGCCCGCGGGCCGCCCGCCCCCACCGGGCAGGCAGGGCCGCCCCATCTGTGCAGGAACCGGAGCCAGCCTCCGGCCTGGGACTTGGAGGGCGGTGGTGCCGCCGTGTCGTCCAGCAGGCGCAGCACGTAGGAGCCCGAGAAGAGGAGGAGCCGGCCGGTGACCTGCGCGGCGTAGGACAGGAGGCGCAGCAGACTCCTGCAACGACAGGCCGGCGTGGCGGGGCCGGTGCCGCCCGTGGGGCCTGGCCGGTGGGGGGCTGGGGGCACTGCCCGCCCCACCTGGGCCGCGGACCGCCTCCAGGCCGAGGGAGGGCAGTGCCCCTGGGGCAGGGGCGGGGCCTCCAGGTGGCTGGGGCTTGGCACAGAAGTCCTGGCACCACAACAGTGACCACAGGCCACAAGTCCCTGCTGCTGGTCAGGAGCAGCATGAGAGCTGGCACTGTGCCAGGAGGGCCTCTGTTGCCCGTACTGTCCACACAGGGGCACAGAGACAAGGAGCTGGGTCCTGGGACAGCACTTGTGGCTGATCGGCCCCAGAGCCTGCTGGGCAGTGGCCTTTCCCAGCCATGGGGGTTGGATCACTGCTGTCCACGCGGGGTGTGGGCACCAGTGCTGGCCGTGCCACATGAAAGTGACCCAGGCCCAAGAGGTCACCAGAGGCCCACGAGGGTCCCTGGACGGCTGCAGGAGGGCGGCGGAGGCACTGCCTGGTTGTGGCAGGAGCACTGGACAGGTGCTCGGGGCACATGGCTTAGCCACTTGGGCCACTGCTGGGTCCCCGTCCCCAGAGGTCCCGCTTTTGGATGCAGTGAGGGTGGGTCCTCCATGGTTGCCCCGGAGGGGATGGTGGGCTCCGGGTCCCCTCCAGTATCCTGGCCGTGGGACAGCCCCGTCCTGCTGTGCTGCCTGCCACAGGGCCCACATGGGGTCACCTGGCTGTGGGCTGGAAACGGAGGCGCTGCAGCCACAGTGACCCTCCCTCCCGTGGGCTGTCTCCCCTGGGCACCTGTCAATGCGGCGCTGAGCACACCGGGCCCAGGGGCCCTGGGAATGGCGTCTCCAGTGTCCCTGTCACCGTGGGGGTCCCACGTTCCCTGCCCTCCGGGCACCAGAGCTGGGGCATCATGCCCAGTGCCAGGGCTGTGAGTTCAGGTCTCTGCCATCCCAGACCTGCCCAAGCTGTGGCCTGTGGCTCATGGCTGTAGCCGGCCATGGTCAGCTAGCACGGGCCCCTCCCTTCCTGTGCCCCGGGCTGTGGCCCATGGGGACTGGGTGGCCCCGGGAAGGACAGGCCGTGCCGCCTCTCCTTGTTTCAAGACCATCCACTGGCACGGGGGCCCGAGGGTGCCCGCTGCCCACCTGAGCCTCCAGCCCCTGCCCGGCCCTGCAGTCACCTCAGCATGGCCTTGAGCCCGGTGCAGTGGATGTCGTAGGACACAGTGTACATCTCGTACAGAGTCGCCTTGATGTTGAGACAGCCCAGGAAGTCCTTGGGGTGCAGCTTGTACAGGTCCAGGGTGACCCTGGCGATTCCAGAGCGCGGCGGCCGCCTGGCTGGCGTGTCCTTGCTGGCCTGTGTGACAGGGCGGGTCAGTGGCTGTGGCCAGGAGATCGCTGTGTCTGTCTTATCTGCACCAGTCAGAGGCTCCGCGGAGCCAGACCCGGGTTTGGCCTTGATTTGGTCTGTTTTCTGGTGCTGGGGATTGAACTCGGTTCTGCTCCTCGAGCTACATCCCCAGCCTATATTGAATTTTTATTTTGAAACAGGATCTCAATAGGTCATTACAGTGCCCTGGCTGGAGGGGGGGGGTCCCAAATGCGATCCTCCTGCCTCAGCCTCCTAGAGTACCCCAGAGGGCTGAGAGCACAGGTGTGCGCCCTCTGCAATTGCTCTGGGGCCCCGGCTGGCGACCAGGACCGACCTCTGGTGGCCCGCACAGTGCGCAGCACTACTTCCGCTTTGCAGGCGGGTCGGGGCTGCGGGACTTGGGGCGGGCCGTGCGGCCCTGTCCGGGCGTCCGGCCGGTGGCCCAGACGCGGCTGGCTGACCCGGGGACTCCGCGCCGTGTGTGGAGAAGCCGTCCACGGAGCCGCAACCCAGCGGCTGGCGTCCTGCGCCCTGGCCCCACGATGAGCCCGCGGATTGGGCGGGACCCGACACCCTCGCCCGCCCACAGCCCCGGTCAGCCCGAGATGCGGCCGCGGGGCAGAGCCGTGGGTGGTGCCGGCGGGACGCGCACACTCCCACACACACTCCGCGCACACGCGCACACTCGCAGTGTGACGGCCCGACCGGACCGCAGCCCCCTCGCCGCGTGGCCGCCGCTCGTCCTGGAGCCCAGGCGCCTCCCGGCCAGCCTGAGACTCGCCTCCCCCGGCTGCCCAGAGCCTGCTGCCCCGACCGTTGGGGGTGCGCTGTCCGGGCGGTGGGGTGGGGTGTGCGGTGGGGTGGGGTGGGGCGCACACAGGACACGCGAGCCCAGCACCCGCTCCGCGTCTCCAGCCTAGTCAGCGGCTCTGGTCACCCGCACCCCAAAAGGGGCAGTGGAGAGCCGCCGCTGGCTTTGGTCCCCGTCTGGTCCTGCGCCTCCCGTCCTTTGAGCTGCTGGCCCCATCACTGCCCAGCTTAGGGGAACTGCGTGTCCACAGCTGCTGTGAGTTTCGCTGGATGCCGGTGCTTGGGGTCCTGCTGAGTGCGTAGCCCTGCTCTGTGGCATGCTGGGTCGCTGCTTGTCTTCCTCGTTTTTTGGGAGATAGGGTCTCGCTAAGTAGCCCAGGCTGCCGTTGAACTCCTGGCGATCCTCCCGCCTCAGCCTCCCAAGGGCTGGGGTCACAGGTGTGTGCCACCTGGCCTGGTTCAAGTCATTTCTTTCATGGTCTCTTGAACAACTTTCTTAAGTGGCAGACAGGATGCGCGAGGTGCTCGGGTGAAGCCCGGCGTCTGGACCGAGCAGTTCGAGCGCGGGACTCCGGCCCCTCGTCCTGGCGTGGGTGTCGCGGCGGGCCCTGCTCAGACCTGCGGTGTCTCTCCAGCGGGTCTGCGGGGTCCCCCTCCGACTCCCCCGCACGGGGCCTGCGAGCCCCTCTGGAAGACCCCGCAGGTCTGTGGGAACCACCGTTGGTCTCTGCGGAGCCTCTGCTTACTTCCAGTCACCGTTCTCATTTCTGGAACTCTGTTCCACGGCTCCAAGCGGCCCGGCCTTGGTGGTGTCCTGTCCTTACCTGGATCATCTCCCACGTGCTTCGGGACGTTCTGAACACGCCACTTCCGCCCGGGAAGACCCGAAGCCTGGCCCCGGTGGCTGGGCCTCGTTACCCGCTGCGGGGTCCTCACGGGCTCAGGCCTCAGTGGGCCGCAGCGCCGCAGGCCCCCGTGTCCCCTCCTGAGCTCGGACAGCCCGGGAGGGCCAAGGCCCTGTGTCCCGCGCACCTCGGGTCCCTCGGCACGTCACGGGCAAGAGCTTGTCACGGAGCCAGTAGGGTCACTCGTGAGAAGCCCCCGCGAGCTGCCACCCAGGGGCTCCCTTGCCCTCTGCTTTCTGGCTCCCACAGACACGCTGCCACGCACCCGGCTGCCTGTCTTTCTCGGGTGAGCAGGCTCTCCCGGCCCCCAGGGACGCCCTGCCTCTCGCTCCTGAGCAGCTGGCGCTGCAGTGTGCCCGCGTCGGGAGCGCGTGGAAGGTGCTGCCTGCCCTTCCTGTGTCCCCTCCTAGGTGCCTCACGGCGGGGACTTTTGGGACAGACGGTCTGCGGTTTCTCCAGCGCTGGCTCTGCACCTTTGCTCCACCCTTTACCCACGTGCGCCGCCTGGTTCTGGAAGGTTCCGGAAGGTGGGAGCGACCGGCGCAGTCCTGGGTCGGAGGGCGGGGTGGTCCTTGACGGGGTCGGCCCAGCTGTGCTCCCCGAGGCGCGCCACGCCAGCTCGTGGACCGGGCCTGACACCATGGCCCAGCGTGCCCTGCTCTCTGGGAGCCCACGCTCTGCGTCCTGCCTGGGGACGAGGAAGCAGCTGGCCCCAGCTGCCGCCCGCACCCAGGCTTCCCTGCCACAGAGACGCGCGCTGCCCGGCAGCTCCCAGGCAGGGCCAGCGCGTGGCTCAGGGCACAACGCCACCATCTTAGGACAGGTCGCTCCTGCCAGGCCCTGCCGCCCACCCCGTGCTGCCCAAGACAAGGCGGCTGCTTACCGGGGTCCACTTCTGCCCGTCCTCCAGGACCATGAAGTGCGTGTTGTCACCCAGGGCCTGGAAGAAGTCCTCGCTGTCCACCACGGTGCCGTCCTCCTCCAGCACCAGTGTGACCAGCCCTGTGGTGATGACCAGTGCGTCCAGGGCCTGGGGGCAAGAGTGGAGTGAGGAGGGCTCCCCGGCCGCTGGCAGGCACCCGGCCTCAGTGCCAGGCTGCAGACAGCACCAAGGGCAGTAGGGGTGTTCGAATTCGGAGGAGGGTTTCCAAGGCAGATCACGGCACTGCGTGAGACTGTCACTGTGGCACATGGATCACCTCTCTGCTTAACCAAAAGCCGGGTCTCAAGTCCCTGTGCGTCCTGGTCAAGGGGACACAGAGGCACGCTTCACTGGCGGCTGGCCGTCTCTGTCACCCTGTCTCTTCCAGGACAGCAACGCTGCGATGCTTCCTCGGCTGCTTAAATGTCTCCCTCAGACCCTGAGGCCCAGAGGTGAGTGGAGGCGGCACGCTGCCCCTCTCTGATGGGCACAGGCTGGTACCTTGGCGAC
>PVIC010053771.1:0-11739 GCA_004025085.1 Thryonomys swinderianus
AGAGAGAGAGAGAGAGAGAGAGAGAGAGAGAGAGAGAGAGAGACAACGGCAAAACAGACGACCACCAGCAGCTGTAGTCTATAAGGACAACATGGGACTCCCAGTGTGTGCTTCTATGAGTAAAAGATGGTGAAGAACTCTAGTAAAAGTGGTCATCACACCCTTGAAGAGAAGACTTCACTAGACACCATTCAAGGGAAGGGTTCATTGTTTGTATTCCCTGAACCCAGGATACAGTGGCCACTCAGATCCACTCCAGGGTTGGCGGTGTTACATTTCCACAGTAACTATGTGAGAACAGCCACAAGAAACAGCCAATGTTGAGAGATTAAGCTGGAAAGAGACCTCCAAACAGGGTTAAGCTAAGGCCAAATGCCAGACTCAGTCTGAGTTACATGGGATTTGAGATTCACATCACTGGCACCCTTATCCTGTGCATGCCAATCTCTACATCCAGCATGGATGCTGTGGTCTGATTGCCTTCTTTATCTATCAGCTTTAGCAAGGTCATGGCTTGATTTGGACACTGGCACACATTTGCAGATACTAGAAGAAAACTATGTATTCAAAATAAGACACTGGGATTGCATTAAATATGTATAACAGTTTTGGAAGCATGATTATTTTCACTGTATTGATTCTGTCTGTCCAGGAACAAGAGATACATTGTATTTTCTAATAGGAATGCTTATCTACTTTTTATCACATTATAATTTTCCTTGTAGAAGGTTTTCATTTTCTTTGTGCATTTCATTTATCTTGATCTATGGTGGAAGTTGTTGTTTCCCCAGTGTCTCTCGGCACGAATGCTATTGGTGTACAGGAAATGTATTGATTTTTGAGTGTTAACTTTATATCCTGCTATGCTATCCAGTTTAGTTATTAATTCTAGGAGTTATTCAATGGAATTTCTGGGGTCTTCTATATAAAGGATCATACCATCAACAAATACAGTCATATCTTTCAGTTCATGAAAATGTTTTTGTTTCTTTAAAATTCTTTATTGGTACAATTTATATACATCGCACAATCACACATAACATTGGGGAATTTGTACTAATATACGACACAAGTTACTTCACATTTTTACCCATATACCTATCCACCCGCACCTCCCCACCTCCTATATATATGCTCTTTTATTTTCTTTCCAAATCATATTTATTCCTTCTTTCATTACATTCCCATACCAAATTTCCTTTGGAAAGTTCTCATTTTACAAAAACTGTCATACTTTCTAGAGATCATTTGCATCTACAGGTAGTCATTTAGAAGAAAAGTACTGGTATTTACCTATCCTTGATATATTTATTTAACTTATAAGGGTGTCCCCCAGGTTTATCCATTTGCACATAAATGAATCAATCATGTAATTCTCTATGGCAGAATAATACTCCATTTTATTAAAAAAAATCTTCTTTACCCACTCTCCAGTTGATGGACATTTGGGTTGTTTTCAAGATTGAGCTTTCATGAACTGAGCTGCTATGAACAAGGGTGTACATCTGTCTTTCCAATGTGATTTTTTAAAATTCTTTGGGTGTATTCCTAGAAGGGGCATAGCAGGGTCCAATGGGACGCCTAGTCCTAGTTTTCTGAGAAATCTCCACACAGATCTCCACAATGGTTGCACAAGTCTGCAATCCCACCAACAGTGGAGAAGGGTTCCTTTCTCCCCACAGCCACGCTAGCATTTATTGTTGGTTGAATTTGTAATTGTGGCCATTCTTTGTGGAGTGAGATGAAATCTCAGTGCTCTTTTATTTGCATCTCTTCAATGACCAGTGATGTTGAGCATTTCTTCATATGCTTCTTTGCTGCTTTGACTTCTGCCTCTGAGAATTGTCTGTTCATTTCAGATGCATATTTTTGAATTGGGTCTTTAAACTTGGGGAGGCTGATCTGTTTGAGTTCTTTATATATTGTAGATAATAGCCCTTTGATAAACAGCTAGTAAAGACTTTTTTCCCATGTTCTTCATTGTTTTTTTTAGCAGTGCCAGTGGAATTTCAATTGGAATTGCATTGAATCTGTATAGTAGTTGTGGGAGTATAGCCATTTTGACAGTGTTGGTTCTCATTACCCAGGAACAAGGGATATCTTTCCACTTTCTGATTTCCTTTTCTATCTCATTTTTCAGAGTCCTATAGTTTTCACAGTAGAGTTCTTTCACTTCCTTTGTTAGGTTGATTGCTAGTTATATGATTTTTCTGGGTTCTACTGTGAAAGGGATTGATTTCCCAATTTCTCTTTCAGTGAGTCTGTGGTTTGTGTAGACAAAGGCTGTTGATTTTTGAGCATTGACCCTGTATCCAGCAACACTACCAAATTTGGTAATTAAGTCTAGCAGTCTTTTTGTTGAGTTTTTAGGATCCTCTAGATAGAGTATCATATCATCAGCAAGTAATGATAGTTTAACTTCTTCCTATCCTATCTTTATTCCTTTTATATCTTTCTCCTGTCTGATTCCTATGGCTAATATTTCCAGCACTATTTGAACAAGAGTGGTGACAACAGGCATCCTAGTTTTATTCCTGATGTTAGCGTAAAATGTTTCGGTTATTGCCCATTAAGTATGATTTTGGCTGTTGGTTTCTCATAAATAGCTTGTTTTAAATTCAGATAAAGTCCATCAATTCTGATTCTCTGTAGGGTTTTGATCATAAATGGGTGTTGGATTTTGTCAAATGCTTTTTCTGCACCTATTAATATAATCACATGGTTTTTGTTCATGAGTCTATTAGTATAGTGTATTACATTGATTGATTTACGTATGTTGAACCAGCCTTGCATCCCTGGGATAAATCCGACTTGACCAGGGTGTATGATTTTCTTGATAACTCTCTGTATTCTGTTTGCCAGTATCTTACTGAGGATTTTTATGTCAATGTTCATTAGAGAGATTGGCCTGTATTTTTCTTTTTTTTGGGGGGGTATTTCCCTGCCTTTGTAATCAAGGTGATGGTTGCTTCAAGGAATGATTTGGAGAGTATTGCTTCCATTTCGATTTCCTTAAAGATATTGAGAAGTACTGGTATTAACTCTTCTTTAAAGCTTTTGTAGAATTCAGCAGTGAAGCCATCAGGACCAGGTCTTTTCTTTGTTGGTAGGTTTTTCATTATATCTTCAGTTTCCCAGATTGATATCAGGTTGTTTAACATTTTTATATCCTCTTCATTCAGCTTTGGAAGTTCATATGTGTCTAGAAATCTATCCATGTCTTCTACATTTCCCATCTTTTTGGAGTATAGATTTTCAAGGTACATGCTTAATAACCTGTGGACTTCCTCTGGGTCTGTGCTTATTTCCCAATTTTCATTCCTTATAGCATGGATTTGAGCCTTTTCCTTCCTTTGTTTGATAAGGTTGGCTAAGGGTCTGTTGATCTTATTTATCCTTTCAAAGAACCAACTCTTTGATTCATTCATTCTTTATATTGTTCTCTTTGTCTCTATTGCATTAATTTCTGCTCTGATCCTTATAATTTCCTCTCTAGTATGTGCTTTGGGTTTGTTTTGCTCTTGTTTTTCTTATTGCCTGAGGTTCATCATTAGATGTTTTATTTCAATTTGCTCTATTTTCCGAGTGTAGGCATTCACTGCTATGAATTTCCCTCGCAGAACTGCTTTCATTGTGTCCCATAGATTCCTGTATGTTGTGCTGGGGTTGTTGTTCAGTTGTAGAAACTGTTAAATTTCTCCATTAATTTCTTTTGTGGCCCATTGGTTGGTTAACAGCGTGTTGTTCAATTTCCATGTGTTTGTGAGGATCTTGGAATTACTTCTGCTATTCAGCTCCAGTTTCAAGGCACAAGGTTCTGACAGTATGCAGGGGCTAACTTTGATTTTTTTGCAGTTACTTAAGCTTTTTTTATGGAGTAGAATGTGAACTATTTTGGAGAATGATCAATGAGCAGCTGAGAAAAAGGGAAGTTCTTGCTTTCTACGGTGAGAATTTCTGTAGGCATCTAATATGTCTATTTGCTCAAAAGTATGATTTAGCTCAAGTATTTCCTTATTAATTCCTTGTCCAGTTGATTTGCCAATTTGTGACAGTGGAGTATTAAAGTCCCCTACTACTATTGTATTCATGGTTAACTGGCTTTCCATGTCCAGTAATGTTTGTTTCATATAGTTGTTGTGTTAGAGTTTGGTGCATAAATATTTTTGATTGTTATTTCTTTCTCCTTGGATAGTTCCTTGTACGAGAATATAGTGACCTTCTTCATCTCTTTAATCAGTTTGGGTTTGAAATCTATTTTATCTGCAAACAAGATAGCCACTCCTGCTTTTTTGCACTTTCCTGTGGCATGGAGGATTGTTTTCCAACCTTTTATTTTCAGTCTATGGGTTTCCTTCTGAATTAGGTGTGTTACCTGTATGCAGCAGATTGTAGGATCATGTTTTCCAACCTTTTATTTTCAGTCTATTGTTTTCCTTCTGAATTAGGTGTGTTTCTTGTATGCAGCAAATTGTAGGATCTTGCTTCTTGATCCAATCTGCTAGTCTGTGTCTTTTAATTGGCCCTTTGAGTCCATTGACATTAATGGTTATGACTGATATGGACATATTCAGAGCTGCCATGTTTCCCTGCTCTTGGTTCTTTTCTTCTTTGCTTTTTCCTTTTTCTATTTAGTTTCTTGTTTGCCCCAATGAATTCACTCTCCTGGGTCTCATGGGTGTGGAATTTTCTGTGTTTTTTTCCAAGATGTTCATTAGGATGTTTTGGAGTGCAGGTTTCATATTTGTGAAGTTTTTCAGGTGTTCTTTACCATGGAATTATCTTATTTCCCCATCTATTCTGAAATATAGTTTTGCAGGATACAGCAGTCTAGGTTGGAGGTTGTTTTCCTGAAATGCTTGGAATACTTTTCCCCATGCTTTCCTTGCATTGAGTGTTTGTGTTGAAAAATGTGCTGTGGTCCTAATGGGCTTCCCTTTGTAGGTGATTTTCTTTCTCTCACTGCTTTCAGTATTTCCTTCTTTTGTTGTATATCTGGAACCTTGATAATTATATGTCTAGGTGTAGATATTCTTATGTCATGGCATCTTGGAGTCTGATAAGCCTCATTTATCTGTATGTCTATTTCTTTTCTTGTGAAGTTTTCTGTTATCTCTGACAATAACTTTTTTATGTCTTTTACACCATCTCCTGCTTCCTCAGTGACTCCAGTCAGTCTTATATTATTGTTCCTTGAGTCATCTAGAAGCTGTTGAATTGATGTCTCATGTTCTCTCACTCTTTTCCATAGATTCTATCTTTCCTGCTCATTGGCTGCTGTGCTGTCCTCTAGGTCTGAGATTCAGTCTCTGCTTCATTCATCCTACTGTGCAAGCTTTCATTCTCCTTCATCATTCCCTGGAGCTCTGCTTGAAGCTGTTTAAAATGTTCCATTGCTTCTGCTATCTTGGAGCCTATCATCTCCCTGTTCTCTTCTTTTATGATGTCTTTCACTTTGGACAGTATCCCTGTTTTGATCTCAGAGATGAGTTCTGATTTCTATTTTCCTAGATCTGCTTTAGTTACAATCTCCAAGCGTCCTGGTGTTCTTTTATGTTTGTTTGTTTGTTTTTTGGTTTTTTTTTTTTTGCTTTTGGGACAGGGTCTCGCTTTGTAGTTCAGGCTGGCCCTGATCTCACTATGGTGTCCAGGCAAGCTGCCACAAACTCAGCAATCCTCCCGTCTCTGCCTCCCAACTGGTGGGATTACAGGCGTGAGCCACCACGTCGGGCATTGTGGTATGCGGTGTTGATTCTTGGTGGGCATGTCTCCATGCCCAGCATTATATGTGGTTACTGGGGATCGAACTCAGGACCTTGCACTTGGGAGGCAGGCGCCGGAACCACTGAGCTTACCCTCTGGCCCTCCTGGTGTTTTTTAGTTTCAGTTTGCCCTATTTCTCTTTTCTCTCAATTTCCCTGTGGTGGTGATCTTTGTGTCTGTTTTTTTTGTGTATTTTATCATTTCTTCTCTTTCATTGTTACTAATGCTGTTCTTTGCCTGATGACTGGGCAATGTTTGTTGCAGGTCTCTCTCCATTATCTGGGGCCCTTTAGATGTGGCACTTTCCTAGAGGGTCCTCCTTGGATCTGTAATGACCCTTGAGTGTTCTTAGTTCTGACACATAATGGGAGGTATTTGAGCAGAACAATCACATCATGTTTGTTATCATAATACAATAAATGCCAATATCAGTATTAAACACAGTAAATAAGCCAAATAGTTTTGTTAAATTCTATTCTGAAGACTTTGAGCTTATGTGTTACCACTATGTCCATATGCCAGAATTTAGAATTAATCAGCAATGTGTATACAACATATAGATCGTAAATGTACCCCCTGAACACTTTGGGGACAAGAGGTCACTGGGGAATCAGGGAGGTAGGGAGGCAGGAGGATAATGAAATAGGGTTAGCTGATTTAGGAAGATCACCTATACCCTAGAACCTCATATATGCCCTCGGGTAATAGATGGTATAACGGCGTATATACAATGTATATAATACCAATGGTTGTAATACCAATGGAGACTTTGCACACCTTCTTATAATACTACAGCAGAAGATATAGGGCAGCCTAAGAGTCTTTTACTTCTGGGTATTGCTTCTGACAGGAAGATAGGAAAGGGTTTCGGGACAAGAGGTGAATAGAGCGATCTAGGAGTAGATGGCAAAATAGGAGCTAGATTCCTTTTATTTATTTATTTATTTATTTATTTTAAAAAAATCTTTCCTGGTCTTTCAACGCAGCTCCATTAGCACGCCTCCTGTGCAGGGACGCAGGAGATGGCTTAAGCTCCTCTTGGACCTTGGTCCTCACAATACAGCTTCAGGGTGGGGTTGGGGCCAGCTAGAGTTCCTCAATCCTCCATGGGGATGGTGCCCAGGGTCCATACCTGATTCCTCACTGCACAACTGTGAGGTAGAGTGGGCAGGTAGGCAGGCTTCAGTACTCCTTCACCACCGGAAATGGAATGGTGCCCAGTGTAGTCGAGTCCGCACTGCTCTGGGGTACAGTGGGCTGCTGGGCAGCCCTCAGTCTGCCACCACTGGAAACGGAATTTCACCTGGTGTGACCAAGTCCACGCCACTCTGGGGTGCAGTGGGCTGGTGGGCAGCCCTGAGTTCACCACCACCAGAAACGAAATGGCACCTGGTGTGGCCGAGTCTGCGCTGCTCCAGGGTACAACGGGCCTGTGGGTAGCCCTCAACCCACCACCAATGAAAACGAATGACACCCAAGGTTGCCAAACACATCATCTTTTTACTATAATACAATCAGTGCCAATATCAGCATTAAACAGAGCAAATAAAATGAAAAGTTTTGTTATTTTCAATTTTGAAGACTTTGAACTCATGAATTACCTCTATGTCCATATGCTAAAATTTAGAATTGATCAGCAACGTGTATACAACCTGTTGATCATAAATGTACCCCCAGAACCCTTTTGGGATAAAAGGTCACTGGGGAATCAGGGAGGTAGCGAGACAGGAGGAGAGTGAAATAGGGTTAGCCAATTTATGAAGATCTCCTAGACCCAAGAACTTAATATGTGCCAGCGGGTAACAGAGGATAAAATGGTATATATAACCTCGTACCAACTGTATGCTGTAAGACCGCTGGAGACTTTGCTCACCTTCTTATGATAGTAGAGCAGAAATAGGGCAGTCTAAGAGTCTTTTACTTCTGGGTATTGCTTCTGACAGGAAGATAAGAGAAGATGTGGGGACAAGAGGTGAATAGAGGGATCTAGGAGTAGATGGCAAAACAGAAGCTAGATTCCATTTCTTTTCTTTCTTTCTTTCTTTCTTTCTTTTTTTTTTTTTTTTTAATCTTGCCTGGTCTCTTGGCGCAGCTCCTGTGTGAAGGGATGCAGGAAATGGCTCCAGCCACTCTTGGGCCTGGGTCCTCACAATGCAGCTCTGAGGTGGGGTGGGGGCTGGCTGGCAGGCCTCAATCCTGCAGGGTGGGGATGGCGCCTGGGTCCATTCCCGAGTCTTCTGTGCGCTCCCGGGTGGAGCTTCATGAAAACTTTTGCAATTTATCTCATTAACAGCAGCATTTGGCAAAACTTTGCATTCATTGATGAACTCTATATAGGGTGACAAACACAACAGTGGCCCCCTCTCCCGTCATGAAGATGAACCATCTTCACCAGAATCAGAATGAATGAAATTCATGAACCATGGTTTTAATGTAATGATAATTAACTTCTTCCATTCCTTTCCATATTCATTTTATTTCTTTGTCTTGTCTACTTACTATGGCTAATGTTTTGAGGGCTATGTTGAGCAGGAGTGGTGATAGTGAGCATCTTTATCTTGTTCTTGATTTTAGAGTAAAATTTTCAGCTTTTCTCCATTCAGTACAAAGCAGTCTGTTGGTTTTATCATAGAAGGTTTTTTTATCAAATTGAGATAAACATCTATTGCAATTTTCTCTAGGGCTTTATAATGAATGGATGTGAGATATTCACAAATGTATTTTCTACAACTATTGAGATGATCATGCAGTTTTGTCTTTGTTTCTGCTAATATGGTATATTACATTTATTCATTTGTACATGTTGAACCATCCCTGTATCACTGTAAGGAATCATACTTGGTTATAGTATATGACCTTTTTGATAACCTGTTGTATTCAGTTTGCCTTTATCTTACTGAGGATTTTTCAACTATTTTCCTTGAGAAAAATTTCCCTCTTTTTCTTTAATATTTTTTTTTAATTTCATGAGTGTGTTGTGTTATTTTGTTTGCTTGTTTTTTCTCACTCATAGAGGGTTTGGTAAATTTTCTTCATACCATTTCCTGGCTACCTTTTTTCCATGTTTTTTCCTTATTATATTTACTTTCTCTCTTATCCCTTTTAATTTGCCCTTCATATTTTCTCTGTTTCATTTGCCATATAATTCCTTTTTCTTTTTTATCACTTATTTCATGTCAGTTTTTTTTTTCTGTTACATCTATCTTACTCTGTAAACAACACTCATTGTAGTCATTTGCTTCACTTCCTTCTTCCACTTCTCATGTCATAGAGCTTAAGGTTTCAAATTTCTCTTCATTCTCATGTTTCCAAGTCCCTGTATCCTTAATAATACAGCCATAAACCCTTCTTGGTCTTTAGATAGCTGACTTGATTTGATTACTGTTGAATTTTTTTTCTATTGTTAGTGGAGTTATAACTGTCACATTTTGTGCAAATCAGCTTTATGTCACTCTATTGTCAATGGAGAAGGTTAGGAAACAGATCAAAGTGTTTTCCATGGAATGACAGAAAGTATAATTAAGTGGGTAATAGAAGCAATAATAAAAATGATCCAGGAGCTCTCAAAATGCAATAATAAAAATCTAGATAGGCTAAACAAAATGACCTAAAGCATGAGTGAACAGTTTACCGATGAATTACAGCTCATGAAAAAGTTTCAATATGAAATCCAGGAGGTTAAAATGGTATTGAACGTATGAGAAGCAGAGGTGACTAATGTGTGGAAAGAATTTCAGAATTAGAAGATAATGAAGCCTTAAAAAGCTAACTATTCAGAGATAACTTAAAAGCAGCAAGAGAAGGTGAAAAATGGATTTAATAAATAGAAGATGCAAAAGACACCTAAGAGTAACTGAAATAATTGAAAAATCAAAATACACTCAAAATGACATAAAATCCTCTTCACAGAAATAATGGAAAAAAATGCCTCAAATATATGGAAAAAAAAACATAAATAATTGAGGCATATAGAGTAGGAAAAGTCCATGAGCTAAAGAAAATCTTTCAGCACTACACAAAACACTACATGCCCAAAGTCTGTCACAAGGTAAAAATCTTAAAAGCTGTTAGACAAAAACAATGAATCACATACAAAGGGAAATCCCCTGGATTTATAGCAAATTTCTCCAAACAGACTTGAAAGGCAAAGAGGACTTGGAGGAAAGTATTTAGAGGCACAGGAGATAATAACTCCCAAATCTGAATTATGTACTGTAAAAAACTTTAGGATTGATGGAGAAGTAAGGTCTTTCCATGACAACAAGCACACCAAGAAATTTATGAGCACCAAACCAGGTTTACAAAGACCCCTCAAGGATATCCTAGAAAGAGACAATAAAACCCAAAATGCCAATAACTCAAAAATATTGACTACAACTGGCAGAATAAGCAGGTCAACTGTAAAAAGGGGGATTGGGGTGGGTAACTGACAGGAAAACAATGAAATGGCAGGAAAAAAGTCAATCACTTTCAACTCTCAGTGAAAATGATTTCAATTCCCCAATGAAAAGACACAATTCACAGAATGGATCCCGAAACAGAACTAACAATATACAGTATATAAGGAACAGATTTAATTCAAAATGAAATTCAGAGATTAAAAATCAAAGGATGGAAAACAATATTTAATGCAACAGAAACTAGGAAAAGATCAGCAGATATCCTAATTTCAAAGTGAATTTCAAACCAAAACTATCAGAAGAAATAAAGAAGGTACACTAAATAATGGTTAAGGGAATAATTCAAAGGGAGGAATTAATAATTATAAACGTTCTGCACCAAACACTGGTCTACCCATACTCACAAAACAAATGCTATTGGACAATACAGTTTTAATGGGAGAATATCAACAGCCCACTGTTACAGATAGACAGATCAACTGGATAAAGAGTAAACAAAGAAGGAGCGTTTTACCAAACGGTGAAAAATGGATTTAATAGATATGTGGAGAAATGTTTCTGCCCAACAACAACAGAAACACAGTCGTCTGAGCAGTACATGGAACTTTCTCCAAGAGAGACTACATATTAGCCCATAGAACAAGCTTATGTAAATGCAAAAAATCAACATTTCCCATTGCTTTTATCAGATTATAGTGTAACAAAACAAGAAAGCAATGGCAAAATAAACTTTAGAAACTATGCAAACACGTAGAAATTACCGAGTACCCCCTTGAATAATCAATGGGACTCAGAAGAAATTAAGGAGAAAAATAGTTCCTACTATCAACTAATAATACCAGTAAAACATACCAGAATCTATGAAACCTGAAGAAAATTGTCCTAAGAGGGATGTTTATAGTGGTGAATGCCCACATCAAATAAACAAAATATACACAAATAACCTAACGATGTTCTTCAAGGTTCTAGAAAAGAAAAAAATGAGTCCAAAGCTAGCACATGAAGGAAATTATAGAGAGACTAAAAAATAAAAGAAATCAATGTTATCAAGGAACCAGTTCTTTGTAACATGAAGCAAAATAGAAAAATGCTGTCAGTCTTACAAAAACTAGAAAATAAAAGACCCAAACCCAATTAGAAATGAAAAAGATGGGCTGGAGATTTAGCTCAGTGGTTCGGGAGCCTGGCTTGCAAGTGCACTGTCCTGAGTTCAATCTCCAGTAACCACATACAACAATATTGAGCGTGGTGACTCACGCCCACCAGCAATCAATACCACATACCACATTGCCGGGCGTGGTGGCTCACGCCTGTAATCCCAGAACTCCGGAGCCAGAGACAGGAGGGTTGCTGAGTTAGAGGGTTGCCTGGGCTACGTAGTGAGCTCAGGGCCAGCCTGAACTACAAAGCGAGACCCTGTCTCAAAAAAAAAAAAAAAAAAAAAAAAAAAAAAAAAAAAAAAAAAAAAAAAAAAAAAAAAAAAAAAAAAAAAAAAAAAAAAAAAAAAAAAAAAAAAAAAAAAAAAAAAAAAAAAAAAAAAAAAAAAAAAAAAAAAAAAAAAAAAAAAAAAAAAAAA
>PVIC010053772.1:0-11766 GCA_004025085.1 Thryonomys swinderianus
CTCTCTCTCTCGCTCTCTCTCTCTCTTTCCTTCTTTCATGGTACCAAGGATCAAACTCAGGATCTTGTGCTTGCGAGGCAGGCACTGCACCACTGAATTACATCCCCAGCCCTGAATATCACCTTTTCTAAATTCTGCTGGAAAAATGCATGCTGGCAGCTCTTTTTTTTTTTGCAGCTCTGTACAAGTTTGCAACTGATTACAGAAGCACCATAAACATTGACTTTGGGGCCACAAATAAATTTTAGTGAGTAGTAAGTTGGCAAATTCACCAATATGGAGCCCAAGGGTAATGAGCACTGTCTGTATGAAAATATAGAGACCCACTGTTCATCAAAATGGACCTACGGGGGCCGGAGGGTTAGCTCAGTGGTTCCGGCCCCTGCCTCGCAAGCGCAAGGTCCTGAGTTCGATCCCCGGTAACCACATAGAATGCTGGGCGTGGAGACACGCCCACCAACAATCAACACCACATACCACAATGCCTGACGTGGGGGCTCACGCCTGTAATCCCAGCACTTGGGAGGCAGAGACAGGAGGATTGCTGAGTTCGCGGCGGCTTGCCTGGGCACCATAGTGAGCTCAGGGCCAGCCTGAACTACAAAAGCGAGACCCTGTCTCAAAAAGCAAAAAAAAAAAAAAAAAAAAAAAAATGGACCTACGAAAAATGTCTTGCAGGGGAAAGGTGGGAGCTGCAAGTATTGATTTGGGGCTCTCAGTCTCCTATAGCTAGGCTGAGGGAGGAGAAATCCTTCCGGGAGTGGAAAGGGGTTTTGAATCCTGGACCTTGCAGCACTCAGTAAAGAGGTGAGAAAGAGTGGAGAGTGAAGGAGAAAATAAACCGTGAATGAATGAAGGAGTAGTCAGGAAGGTTCAAAAGCAGCTAAGAAATTCAGTTTTGTGAGAATTGGACTTTTTGATCAGGTAAGATGGAGACTGCTGGTGACTTCGATGAACAGTCGGAACAGAAGGGTGGATCAAAGAGCAAAGGCTTTGATTCTCTCAAGGATTTTTGATGTAAACGAGAGAAAAAGCATGAGGTCAAAACTGGAGGAGGGTGCAGTCACGGGTTCTCTTGAAAGGGGCTGTGCTCTATTTGCGCCAGAAGGAACAGACCAACAGAGGACAGCGACCTGCATATGGTGTCGCTCTGCCATTACGGGGACTCATCTGAGTGCAGACGGATTAGAAGCACCTCTCTTACCTTCATCCCCACGAGAAAAACGAGGCACGAAAGTTCAGGGTCACCCAGTGAATACGTGCTGGGTCCAGGATACCAGTGTGGGCCTTATGTTTCCACAGCCTGTGCTGTATCTCTGCAGTTTGAGAGTCCAATCAATCCCGTTATTGATTACCTTGAACCCAGCCATCACTAACCAAAGCTGGAGGGTGCCAGGAAGCCAGAGAACAGCCGCAGACTTCTGGTTTGCCTCTGCACGCTCCTGGAAACATCACACCCTGCCCTCCGAAGAAGCCTGGTGAGGAAAAACAGCAGCTACAGCTGAAGTGAAGCCCATGAAGCCTGGGTCATTGCCATACCTTACTTCCACAGTACATCTCACCTTCAGAACGATACGAGGTCAATCTTGTAGCACAGGGGAAATAAAATCCATTCCTTAGGGCCATTTCCAAATCAAGAATTTAATTTATCTTTTCATGAACCTCTGTTCTTATTTTGATCCCACATGAGAGATTTCTGAGAAAATAGCTCAGCTTTTTCCTTCCAAAATGTCTGCAGCCTGGCAGTCCCTCGGACCCTGTCTGCAGTGGTTAAATAAATCACTTGTTGCTAAACAGAACAATTTATTCCCCTGGCATCTACAGGGCCCCCTTGGTTTGTTTTAAAATATATCAACTAACTTGCGACAACTGCCATTGCTTTTAATGCATCTGATGCATCCAATTTCAACAGCTCAATGCGAATGTCACACAATAAAATAGAGACAGGAAGACAGGGAAGGTGCTACGAGTTGGTAAGAGACACACCCTTGGGAAGTGAGCCACAGACACACTCGCTCAGGTGGGATTCAGAAAAGGGTATTTCTGCCAGCAGCTTAGGAGATTAATTAGGTCACGTGCAAATATCTCTTTTTATATGTTCTTTTTCACAGCATGAATGAATTCTCCCTGCTTATTATTTTTGCTCATGGAAACGACCTGCTCTCCCAAGCTCTTACACATCAAGTAACACCTACTAATTTTTCATTTCCATGAGAATTTTAACTGTGGAATGTAGAGATATTATTTCATGAACCAACGAATTTTGGGGTACTAGATGTGGTTTCCATTTATTCAGTCCACGAAGAATGATGCTGTCCTATTGTGAATGAGGCAATTGTGCTGGGCATTGTATTACAAAGTCAGTTTTGTTCCCATTGGATTTGCCCTCTCTAGGGTGATCTCTCTCTCTAGATATAGGCAAAGATAGAAGGAGGTGACCGTGGCTTAACTTTACTAGTAACTGTATAGAAATTAAAGCTCTAGCAGGAGGATTGCTGTGAGTTTGAGGCCAGCTTGGGCTACATACTGAGTTCAAGGCCTGCCAGAACTACAAAGCAAGACTTTGTCTCAAAATATGAAAGAAGGAAGGAAGGAAGGAAGGAAGGAAGGAAGGAAGGAAGGAAGGAAGGAAGGAAGGAAGGAAGGAAGGAAAGAAGAAAGAAAGAAAAGAAAGGAAGGAACTAAAGCTCTTACTTGAATTCAGATTCTGCATCTGTAGAAACAGAAGGATATTAGGATGTTGAATACTATCTTTGCAGTGCAGTGGAAAGTTCCAGCATGTGTCAAAAGCCCAAAACTCAAAAGCCATGTAAAATTCTTGATTTCTTTTGACTGAACTCAATGTGATGATTGCTTATCTATCTATAATGTTCAGGGAATGGATTCTGTTGCCCCTTATCTACCATCTTGCTGGTGTTTTTAGGGTACAACCATCTGGAATTGAAAATAAGGTATCAGAGAGCACAGTGTTGATATTATGTTGCCTTAGAGGCTGCAGAGTCTACAATAATGCTCCACTGAGTGCCTTAGAGATGTGTCAAGCTCCACAGGTCAAAAGCAGACCCACTACTTAATTTTCTGCCCCTGCCAATGAACACTTACATTTTCTGTTGGCCGACTTCTTGGGGCTCTGACAACTCAGTAAGAAAATCACCACAGAGGAGGAAAGATTTATTTTGGTTCATCACTCAGTGGTTTCAACTCATCCTTGTCTGACTATATGCTCAGGCCATAGGAAGGCAGTCCATTATGGCAGGGAGTACGGGGTAGAACAGTCATCTGACCTCACGGAGGACAGGAGGTAGTCAAGGGGAAGGAGGCAGAGAAGAAGGGGTCAAAGGCTGCTGTAGTCCTCCAGGTCACACTGTCATGATCCACTCCCTCTAATTAGGTTTTACCTTCTATTCTTCTCTTCTCTTGGGTGGATCTTTGTAACAATCGCCCATCTCCGTGGACAGTCTTTCTCTTCTTTCCGAAGCACATTCTGCCTCTAGTCACAACGCTAAAAGCAAATGCAATCATATTCTGTTTCCCAATCCAAGCTTCCACCAGCTCTTCCACTAGGATATAATATAGAACCTCCTAGGATAGAATCTTCCTAGGATATAATCTAGAACAACTTTACAGCTTGGTCTAACTACTTTTCCATGACACACATTGGACTTTGACCATTCCTTGAAGAACATTTCTTTCTCTCCTTTTTTTCTTTTCTTTTCCTCCCTCCCTCCCTCCCTCCCTCCCTCCCTCTTTCTCTTTCTCTCTCTCTCCCTTTCTTTCTCTCCTTCCTTCCTTCCTTCTCTTGTTTTTGTTATTTCTATGGTTTCAGTGCTCCCTCCCTGAGTCCTGTCAATGGCCAAGAGGAAATTTAAATTTTTCTTTCAACTGATCAAGTGACCTCTCTTCTATATAATCACTCACAACCCTCTGGACATAGAATCTTCTTCTGTGTTCTCATGGCAACTTATGTATTTTGATCAGAGTGTTTCCTGTAATGTATTAAAAAACATTTTTGGGGACTTCAGATTTAGCTCAGTGGTTCCAGCGCCTGCCTCACAAGTACAAGGCCCTGAGTTCAATCCTGGTAACCACATACAATGCTGGGTGTGGCGACTCACGCCTGTCATCCCAGCACTCGGGAGGCAGAGACAGTTGGATTGCTGAGTTCGAAGCTTGCCTGGGCTACACAGTGAGCTCAGGGCCAGCCTGAACTACAAAGCGAGACCCTGTCTCAAAAAAAAAAAAGAGAAGACGAAGAGGGAGAGGAGGAAGAGGAGAAGAAGAGGAAGAAAGGAGGAAAGAGAAGAGGAAAGGGGAGGCAGCACTGAGGACAGGAGGGTGAGGGGAGCAGAAAGGCAGAAGGAGGAGGTAGAGGGCCTTACCCTTAGCAGAGGATATTAGCTTCTACTAGTTTTGCTCAAATATGAACCTGTCATCTGTGAACGTGTGTCCTCTTGGCTCTATCCTCTGGGCTCCACGGTATCTTATACTACTCGATTTCTTGTGTGTACGTGAATCTGTACCTGTCAGCAGCTGCGTTAGGGATCATCACATCTGACTCTGGGCTCCTCACCTGCTGCTCTCTGCCTGGACCTTTAGCCCAGAAGTTATTGCTCAGTACGTTCAGTCACTTAGGGTCCTGCCGCCGTCGATCAAGGGAAACTTTGGCAGGAGCTGTTCTACATAACTTTGGGGAAAAAGCATTTCACAGTGAAATTACGATTGGGGGACCCAAGGCCTCAGTGGTTCCATGATACTGTGACATCCGATGGCAAGAATACTTCCGTGATGGCATCCTGGTTCTCTGAGAATCAAGCAGTAATAGAGAAAGGGAAAGGCTTCGCCTGAGGAGGGGCAAATTCCTCATCAGGTTAACTCATCCTAGCTACTGGTGGAAGACTTTTTGCTCTTCTCACCAATCTGGTCAACATGAACTCCTCATCGACCTAAGATCCTCCTCAGGATGGGATCCTCATGTTAAGGGATTACTGCCATGCTGTGAAACATCTGCTACTACTCCTGATTATAAGATCTTTTGAATTTAGGGTTATCAGTGAGCACCCCGAGTCATCTGATACTCCCTATGAACCCAGCAAACAGTGGCAGGCTCAGAGGGTCCTTGTCTTTGCCCATTCCGAGGCACTGACCTCCTGCCTCCTGGATAACTGAAATCAGGCAAGTCTCGGGCCAGAGATTTAGCTCAGTGGTTCTGGCGCCTGCAGAGCAAGCTCAAGGTCCCTGGTTCCGTCCCTGGTAACCACATAGAACATTACAAGCAGTGGTGACTCACGCCCACCGGCGATCAGTCCCACATACCACAGTGCCGGGTGGGGATGGTGACTCACACCTGTCATCCCAGCACTCGGGAGGCAGAGGCAGGAGGATTGCTGAGTTCGAGGCTTGCCTGGGCTACATAGTGAGCTCAGGGCCAGCCTGAACTACAAAGCGAGACAATGTCTCAAAAAAAAAAAAAAAAAAAAAAAAAAAAAAAAAAAAAAAAAAGAAAAGAAAAGAAAAGAAAAGAAAAGGAAAAAGAAACTAGTCAAGTCTCTATTGTCTTTTTTTTAGCTTTTGACCTCCCCCTTTCTAGGGAGTCAGAGGACTGATCGACCTTTTGATAAAACATGACAGACTATCAAGTCACTGGTCTCCTTCAATAGTGCTTATTTACAGAGGGTGTTCAGAAGTCAGTTGTCCACTTTATCTTTCATTCTCCAGATAAACAGTTATTTCAGGAAATCTGAGACCTAAAGGAGCCTGTGATGTCTAGACAAGAAGGGAGGCCCACGACCCCCCTGGAGTGGACCATCACACTGTTTGCTGCCTGCAAACCTCATTGACTGAACCAGCCCAAGGACTTCGAGTAAGAAAAGTACAAGATGCAGGCCGAAGATTTAGCTTAGTGGTTCCAGTGCCTGCCTCACAAGCGCAAAGTCTTGAGTTCAATCCCCGGTAACCACATATAATAACGCCAGGCATGGTGACGCACGCCCACCAGCAATCAGTCCCACATACCATAGTGCGGGGTGTGCCGGCTCACGCCTGTAACCCCAGTACTCAGGAGGCAGAGGCAGGAGGATTGCTGAGTTCGAGGCTTGCCTGGGCTGCATAGTAAGCTCAGGGCCAGCCTGAACTACAAAGCAAGACCCTGTTTCACAAAAAAAGAAAAGAAAGAAAGAAAGAAAGAAAGAAAGAGAGAGAGAGAGAGAGAGAGAGAGAGAGAGAGAGAGAGAGAGAGAGAGAGAGAGAAAGAAAGAAAGAAAGAAAGAAAGAAAGAAAGAAAGAAAGAAAGAAAGAAAGAAAGAAAGAAAGAAAGAAAGAAAGAATAAGACATGCAGGGCACAATAAAAAAAAAAGTCCCAATATTTAGTAGTACTCTGTGTTCCTCATTTGTGCAATTAGCTGTGTGTGTGTGTTTCACCTTCAGGATTGTTATGCTACTTTAAGCCAAGTACTTCACAGTATATGGGAAAAACCAATAGAGTGATACTGAAATAGGCTGATTGGGACTGGCATTTTTGGATCTCTAGTTTTCAAGACGAGTATTTGCTGGCTATGTCTTCCTTTCAGGGAAAGAAGGTAATCGTCTTTAAGATAAAACCTTCATACTGTGCCCAGATATCTGCAAAAGTACTTAAATCTAATGAGTCCCAAATGAATTTGGAGATAAATGAATATATAAGCATAGAGATGGAGGTTATTAAAATTTTGATGATTGATCTTTTTACATGAATTACTATCTCTCCTATTTTATGCCATTGAACATTTTGGAGCTTTGCATAGTTCATTGGAATGTTCCAGTTTTCTGACATTGTCATTACTCCCTCAGCAATCATGTTAACTCGAATACCCAACTTTATGTCATCTCTACATTTTATAATTTTGCTGTTGATTTCTTTATTCCAGACATCAAAATAAATTTTGGCTGGGAAAAGGCTAAAGGCAGAGGTCTAACAGCATGCCAAAGATATTTCACTCTAGCCTCACATCAAGTAAAATTTCTCACTGGCGTACCAATTTGTAGAAGTCCAGTCTTACTCAGGACAAATTTCTCTATGTTGTCAAGGAATTTCAGGGAAACCTTTGCAACCTATCTGTTGAAACTGACATGAACTCTGGTTATGGTATGTAGTTAATCTACAATTTCAGTGACCCATGTCACCTCCATGTACAGGAACCTCATAGGCTCAATTAGTGTAAACATTACATGCTATAACATGAGCTAAGATAAACAGTATGAATGAGAATGAAGAATGGGATAGGGAAACTGAGGAGAGGGAAAGAAGAAGAAAGGGATTTAAAAAAAGAAAGGAAAAGTATAAACTGACTTTGGAAGGCCTGTTCTTAGGAAATGCTAGCTCGAATTAATTAAGATTTCAATTTCTTTTTAAAAGAAGGTTATTATTCAACTATAAAGCTTTTTGAAAACTGCAAAATGTTTAGGAAAAGGGAAATAAGTTATCCTATAGCTATTTTATAGTGACTATCAATTCTTCTGAGTAGCATGCTTTCATAGTTATTTGGTAGCTACTTAAATCGTCAATCCTGCATGCTTTTAAAAATTGCTTCTATATACATATTTCCCATAGGAAACATATTAACCTGTGTCTGAATTATAACATATAACATATAACATATTAACCTGTGTCTGAATTATAACATATAACATATAACATATTAACCTGTGTCTGAATTATAAGTTTCTAAAAATACCCTTTTCCTGGGTACTTAAACTGCTTTGTCTTTAAATAATAAAGATGCGATGAATATTTTATATATAGTTTTTAGTTTATATTTTTCTCAGATAAATCCTAGAATTTTTAATATCTGGGTCAGTATTCTGATGACTAATACATATTTCTACTAATTAGGGTAAGTATTGTACATCCCGATTTCATTTATTTAACCACCACCAAAAAGGAAAAAAAGTGGTTAAGGTCTTCAGAATAGTCCATTTCAAAGAAGTGACCTGGGGATTTTTTCTGTCTTGGATCTCATGAGTAAAGTGACCAGGAAAGAACTGGAGGCTGTACTGGGCCTCAGCCTGCCTACTGTATTCACAGTCTCTTGGCCTAAGCCAGCCTCGCAGACCTACCAATGTGTAGTGGATGCTGGGAAGTGTTTCTTCTGTGTGCTCACAATGAGAAGTAGTATGGCTGTTAGTGAGGATTAAGGTCTGCTCCACTGGAGTGGTTTTGTACCATGTCGGTTTAGCTGAGCTAGAACTATATTTCCCACAATTTCTTACCTTTAAGGTCAGGAGAAACTGGAGGGTGGAAGTCAAGCAGTAACTAGTAAGTTCAGAAGGAGCAAGTGACAGGTTCCACTGGGGCTCGTACCTGGTATGCTGGGGCTCACCTTGTTGGTGTGCGGCAGGAGCAGGCCTTAGTTTCCCCAGGTCCAATCGGATCTCTCTCAGCTCCTCTGGGTTATGAGTGAGAAGTCCATGCAGTTCCGTGGCGAAGGCTGCCAGCCTTGTCATTTAGCTTACCTGCACTGGAGTTTGGAGGTGTTGGGAGCCAGATGCCAAGGTGAGTTTGTCGCCACGGGTTCCAGCTTGCCCTCGCTCTCCTCTGTGTCACAACTAGCTTTTCTGGACAACTGGCAGCTCAAGTGACTCAGGGGGACTCGGGCCGCTGCCAGATGCAGAAGCACCGGCGGCTCCCGTGGAGTGCCTCAGCCCGTCTCCGTCTTACGTGCATGAGCCTGATCCCTACCACCAATCTCTTGGGTCGTGTTAGCCGTGGTGATTTGGACTCGCTGGCACACCCCTAGCTGATAGCCAAACGTACAAAGCAGGGCCAAATGGAAGGTGTCGCGGTCAGAGAATTTTTATTTAAGCCCACGGCTGAGAAGGCAGTAGTATCCTTAAGTCCTTAATTCACATTGAAAGGGAAGAGGAAAGAGGTTGTCTCCTACAGAAGGAAGAGTACAGTCGTTCCATGTGAAAGTAAAACACAACCCAAAGCAGTTAATGAGCAGGGAGCGGCAGCGTCCGAAGCTCTTTTCTGTGTGCAAACAGAGCGGAGGGGCAGCAGCGGGCCGGGGGTCACCTCCATCGGCAGAGCCCGGAGGAGGAGAGTTGCTTTCCCTGGAGCTGACTTCGCTCCGCGGACCGGAGAGAACAGGGAAGAGGCTAATCTCAGAGAAAATCCCCATGGAGACTGTAGAAGCCAGGTTTTCATGTGAAATTGAGTCCAACTCGGTCGGACAACTAATTTCTGTTGCTAAGAATTTTCTACCTGCCGAAAGTTTTGGTCTCCCTTTGCCACGTGACTCTGTGTCACGCGCCAGCGCCTCTTCCGGGGGCGGTAACAGAGCAGAGGCTGAAGCGCAGAGGTTTCTGGCCTGGGCTTGTTCTCTGAAGACCAGGCCTCCTCAGACTTCCTCAAAACACCCCCGCCGACCGGTCCGAGCGGAGCGGCCAGCACACACGAGTCACGCCGCCCGGGGTGCCGATCACTCTCACCGGAAGGGGAAGTCTCCGTTCGCTTCCCTCCCTGGTTTTTCCTCCGATTCCAAACAAAACAAGGCAGTTCTTGCCACACCGCTTCAAGGAACCGTGGCCTGCTGGAAAATACCCACATGAGCAAAGGAATCTATTCAGAAACTGCATGTGATTCACGCCACCGTGTTGCCTGCGGCTGTGGCGTGCCGTTTTCCGAGGGGAGCTATCCCTGAAAGCAGTGGATGTTAAAACCAGGAAACCCGAGACGACCCAAGGGCCGTGTCCGGCCGAGCTCACGGGGTGGTGGGGGTGGGGGTGGGGCAGGTCAGGCACAACGGGATACAAGAGTGTGTGTGTGTGTGTGTGTGTTTGTTGGTAAACCAGACTCCTGCACCAGTGTCTTTCGGTCACAATACTTTTGTCCTTCTTTTTTCCTCTGTAAAACAGCACTAATCAAAAAACCTTTTCATAGCAATGGAGAAATTATTCAAAAACATGGCAAGAAATGAATAAGGCATGAAAGTAACCCACACATAAAAAGTTATGCAAATCCAATTATATTAACATATACATTATCTGGTCTTCGTGCAGCGTATTAGAATCCTGTTTTCCAAGGCAGATAGAGTAGCGCCTCTGCCGCCGAGGGCAGGGAAGGAGTCCACTCGGTGATGTGAGAACCAACGGCATGACAGTTTCATAAATTATTCAGGTCTGTGGAAACACTCCAGTCCAGAGATGGGCACCTGGATTTATTTTCAGATTTCTCAATTTTCACACGCATTGTAGTTCTCTGCCTGATCTTGCTACTGAGTGCTTTCTTCTCCCAAATGGGATAGATTTATCAATAATTATTTTGGAGACAGCAGCAAATGAGAGGCTAGAAGGCTTCCAACAGCCCCGGGCATTTGTTACAAACTGGAACTGGATGTCAAATGTTGAAAAGAGAGAGCTGAGCACGGCTGGGCACGGCTGCCCCTCGCTGTGAGCCGTCTCGGGCATTTCAGGGACTTGGCTGACTCCTGCAGGCGCCTGCGCTGTGTTTGAGATGCCCACCCCTGCAGTATCGAGTATCACAGCGTTGGAGGCCGGGTCTCAGGGTCAGAAAATGTCTATTTTCTATTCAGTACAGCTTCATGGCAGCTGCAGGGTACACACCATCTTATAATTGCTCTCTCACACTGTTCTCTGCACGTTTAAGGCCTCTCTCTTGAGTCTCATCTGTTACGTCATTTGCCTGTGCAATATTTACTTACTTGGTCCAATCTACGGGGTCCCTGGAGGGTCAACCCTATTCTTCCCGTACCGCTTACTCCTTCTGTTCTCCTAGGAAAGCATCCTGGGAAGCAGAACTGTCCATGTTAACTTTCCTTCTCAAACCCTCCAGGCCATCTAAGCCTAAGTCCTGCTGGAGTCAGGTTGCAAGAAAACAAACGCTTTTCAAAGTTAACTTTTAAAGGGGAAATAATATGATAAATCTCTGCATGTATACAGTTCACCTGTTAATATTATTGTCATAGGGGATACAAGAAGTGGTAATCTCAATTAACTTAAAAGACATTTGTATTAAACACTTGAGCCTCAAAATGGAGCACGCAGGAATAAACACCCTTCTGAAATTAAAAATGATATTCAGGAGAAGCAGACTTTGAAACCAGTATGGACTTTAATAACTATTTTTAAACTCCCTTAACACCAAAGATAGTTGTATTGGATTGCTGAGTTCGAGGCTTGCCTGGGCTACATAGTGAGCTCAGGCCCAGCCTGAACTACAAAGCGAGACCCTGTCTCAAAAAAAAACAACAAAAAGATAGTTGTATTTACTTTACTATATACAAATTTGAGGATGTCAGTGATACTCACCTAGGTCAAATATTCCAGTTGCATCGACAAATTTATACATGCATACAAAATGTCAAATTCCTCCTTTTATGACTTTCTCCTTTGTGAATGCAATGTCCTGGGAAGTGTCTGTTTGGTTTGCTTGGTTTTTATTTTGCTTTATAATCCCTAAACATTCAGGCGGAAAGAAAAGAGGCATTAAAAGCACAACAGAGGGCCGGAGATGTAGCTCAGTGGTTCTGGCGCCTGCCTTGCAAGCGCAGGGTCCTGAGTTCAATCCTGGTAACCACATAGAATGCTGGGCGTGGAGACTCATGCCCACCAGCAATCAATAGCACATACCACAGTGCCGGGCGTGGTGGGTCACGCCTGTCATCCCAGCACTCAGGAGGCAGAGGCAGGAGGATTGCTGAGTTCGAGGCTTGCCTGGGCTACATAGTGAGCTCAGGGCCAGCCTGAACTACAAAGCGAGACTTTGTCTC